>JAJEOU010000479.1:0-42698 GCA_021534815.1 Acrocephalus arundinaceus | reverse complement strand
GTGTTGAAAAATAGGGGGAAAAGAGGGGGGGGAAATGGTGGGAAAAAAGGAGAAAAAAAACCCAAAAATGGGAGAAAAAAAACCAAATAAAAGAATTATGTGCGTGTGAAAAAACCCAAAACATGATAGGGAAAAAAAAAAACCCAAATGTTGGGGAAAAACGGGAAGGAAAAGGAATTTTGGGCGGTGTTTAAAATAGGGGGAAAAGAGGGGGAGGAAAGGGAGAAAAAGCGGAGAAAAAAAACAAACGAAGGATGGGGAGAAAAGAACAAAACTATGCGGTCGAGAAATAAAACAACCAAATGAATGGAAGTTGAAAAAACCCCAAAATGGGGAAAAAAAACCCCAAAATGGGGGAAAAATGGGAATTTTGGGGGTTTTAATGAGGAAAAGAGGATAGGGGAGATGGGATTAATGGGGAGAGAAAAAAAGGACAGAAAGGGCACTAAAAAATCCCCAAAAAGGCGGTTGAAAAAAAACCCAAATGGGGGGAAAAAACCCCAAAAATGGGGGAAAAGAACCCCAAAATTGGGTGGAAAATCGGAATTTTTGGGGCGTTAGGAAATGAGAAACAAGAGGAGAGGGAAGTCCTAAATGGAAAAAAAACCGCAAAAAATGGGGAAAAAAATGGAATTTTTGGGGTTTGAAAAGAGGAGAACGGAAATGGGGGAAAAAAGGGGGACAAAGGGGCTAAAAAACCCCAAAAATGAGACAAAAAAAAGGAATTTTGGGGATTTTAAAAGAGGAGAAAGGAAGATCCTAAATGGGAAAAAATGGAATTTGGAGTTTGGGGTTTTTTTAGGGAATTAAATTTAATTTTGTGGCCCTGCGATTGGTTTTTTAAGGGGTGAATTTGCCCCAAAAATTGGGGATTTTTGGGGTTTTGCCTCTCCCAAAATTGGGGGTTTGGGGGGTTTTACATCCCCTAAAAAAATCGATTTGAGGTGCAAAAAATGATAAAATTTTGGTGTTATTTGATATTAATTTTTAACCGGGGAATTTTCTGGGTTAATAAATTAAATTTAATTAATTAAAATTAATTCATTAAATTAATTAATTAAAAATATAGAGCCAAATGGTGGCAAAATTGGGAGGGAAAAGGGAAATTAATTATTAATTAATTTTTAAAAAAATTAAAAATTAATTCATTAATAATTTGGGGGGGACAAAGATTCTTTTTATGGGAAAGTGGGAAAAATTGGGAGGGAAGGGAGGAAATTTGGGGGAAAAAAAGTGAGGAAAATGAGGCAGAAATGGGGAAAAATTTGGAGTAAAATGGGCTGAAATGGGGCAAAAATGGGATTAAAATGGGAAAAAAAGGGGTAAAAATGGGGCAGAAATGGGGTGAAAATGGGGAAAATCGGGTTCAAAATTGGGTTAAAAATTGGGTTTAAAAGGGGGCAAAATTTGGGCTGAAATGGAGGGAAAATGGAGCCAAAAGGAGACAAAAATGGGGCAAAAATGGGGGAAATAATGGGGGAAATAATGGGATAAAATTGGGGGAAATGGGGGAAATGGGAGAAAATGGGATAAAGATGAGGAAATGGAATAAAGATGGGGAGAAATGGGATAAAATTGGGAGAAATAATGGGATAAAATTGGGGGAATTGGGATAAAAATGGGATAAAAATGGGATAAAAATGGGGCAAAATTGGAGTAAAAATGGGGAAAATGGGATAAAAATGGGGTGAAAATGGGGGGAAAAGGTAAAAATTGAATTCCCCCTCCTGTCCCTTCCCTGTCCACCAGTGTCTGTCACCTGTCACCAGTGCCACCAGTGCCACCAGTGCCACCACTGTCCCCAGTGTCTGTCACCTCTGCCACCACTGTCACTGGTCTCTGTCACCTCTGTCCCCAGTGCCACCAGTCTGTCACCAGTGCCACCAGTGTACGCAGTGCCACCACTGTCACCTCTGCCAGCACTGTCACCAGTGCCACCAGTGCCACCAGTGCCACCAGTGTCTGTCACCAGTGCCACCTCTGTCACCAGTGCCACCAGTGCCACCACTGTCACCTCTGTCACCATTGCCACCAGTGTCTGTCCCCAGTGCCACCAGTGTCTGTCACCAGTACCACCTCTGTCACCAGTGCCACCAGTGCCACCAGTGCCACCACTGTCACCAGTGTCCCCAGTGCCACCAGTGTCTGTCACCTCTGGGATAAAAATGGGGGGAAAAGGTAAAAATTGAATTTCTCCTCCACATCTCAGAGTCCCCTCCTCTCCCCTCCTGTCACCAGTGTCACCAGTGCCACCCACCAGTGCCACCAGTGTCTGTTACCTCTGTCACAGTGTCTGTCACCTTTGTCACCAGTGCCACCACTGTCCCCAGTGTCTGTCACCAGTGCCACCAGTGTCACCAGTGCCACCAGTGCCACCAGTGTCTGTCACCAGTACCACCTCTGTCACCAGTGCCACCAGTGCCACCACTGTCACCTCTGCCAGCACTGTCACCAGTGCCACCAGTGTCACCTGTGCCACCAGTGTCTGTCACCAGTGCCACCTCTGTCACCAGTGCCCCCAGTGCCACCAGTGCCACCACTGTCACCTCTGTCACCACTGTCCCCAGTGTCTGCCACCAGTGCCACCAGTGCCACCAGTGCCTGTCACCTCTCTCACCAGTGTCCCCAGTGCCACCAGTGTCTGTCTCCTCTGGGATAAAAATGTGGGGAAAAGGTAAAAATTGAATTTCTCCTCCACATCTCAGTGTCCCCTCCTGTCCCTTCCTGTCCCCTCCTGTCACCAGTGTCTGTCCCCAGTGCCACCACTGTCACCTTTGTCACCTCTGTCACCAGTGCCACCAGTGTCTGTCGCCAGTGCCACCAGTGTCACCACTGTCCTCAGTGTCTGTCCCCAGTGTCTGTCACCAGTGCCACCAGTGTCTGTCACCTCTCTCACCAGTGCCACCACTGTCCCCGGTGTCTGTCCCCACTGTCCCCACCATCCCCAGTGTCTGTCCCCAGTGCCACCAGTGCCACCACCATCCCCAGTGTCTGTCCCCAGTGCCACCAGTGTGTCCCCACTCTGAGGGGATCAGGATCTGTCCCCTCTCATTGTCCCCCCCGCAGTTTTTGGGGACTTTGCCGGATTTGGGGGATCCTGGAGGGGACATGGGGGGGTTGGGATGTCCCCAACCCTGTCCCGGCTCTGTCACCCTTGGGGACAGCAGCGGGGCCACCCCGGAATTAAATTAAATTGGATTTTATTCCAACCTTTCCTGTGGATTTCATTCCCAAATTTTCCATTCCATGGGAACCCCAGCCCTGCTCCTGGCCGGATCCAGCCCCACCAAGGTCTCCCACCTGCTGGGCCTGGGAACCCCAAAATCCTCCCCAAAAAAACCCCAAAACTCCTCCCAAACCCCTCAAATCCTCCCCAAAACATCAAATCCCCCTCAGGCCCCTCAAAATCCCGGAAATTCCCCTCAAAATTCCCTCAAATCCCCCTGGAACCCCCTCGGGTCCCCCACAAATCCCGGCCTCAAAATTTGGGGGAGTTTTTGGAGGCATTTGGGGGAAATTCTGGGGTTTTTGGGGGCGAGAGGAGAGTCCCGAGCCCTGATCCGGGCCGGGTTTGGGGTCAGGCCGGGTTTGGGGTCAGGCCGGGTTTGGGGTCAGGCCGGGTTTGGGGTCGGGTTTGGGGTCGGGCCGGGTTTGGGGTCGGGCCGGGTTTGGGGTCAGGCCGGGTTTGGGGTCGGGCCGGGTTTGGGGTCGGGTTTGGGGTCAGGCCGGGTTTGGGATGTTTTGGGGTTTTCCCAGTGTCCCCCTTGCCTTGATCCCAAAATTCCAGCCGGGAATTCCGCCGGGCACGGGGACAGCGCGGTGGGGGAGGGGATTTGGGGACACCGCGAGGGGGGCGGGGAGGAGGGAGGGGGTGGGGGAGGGGAGGGGGGGTGGTCCCATCCCGATTTTCCCAGGACCCGGGAATGGGATGGGAACGGACGGGGAGGGGGAAAAATGGGACGGGAAAAGGGAACGGGTGGGGTCAGTGGGGTGGGGTGGGGTGGGCTGAGCGCCTCAGCCCCCACAGACCCCAAACCCCAAACGCCCCAAACCCCCCACCCCACACCCCCATAACCCCAAACCCCTCACACCCCCCACCCCAAACCCCACATCCCAAACCCCGCGTCCCTAAATCCCACAAACTCCAAATCCCAAACCCCACACCCCCAAATCCCACATACCCCCAACCCCACATCTCCAAACCCTAAACCCCGAATCCCCCACACCCCAAACCCCCAAACTCCACACCCCAAACCCCAAAGCCCCTAAACCCCACACCCCAAACCCCCAACCCCTCAAACTCCACACCCCAAACCCCAAAGCCCCCAAACCCCAAACCCCAAACCCCAAAGCCCCCAAACCCCACACCCCAAACCCCAAAGCCCCCAAACCCCACACCCCAAACCCCAAAGCCCCTAAACCCCACACCCCAAACCCCAAAGCCCCTAAACCCCACACCCCAAACCCCCAACCCCTCAAACTCCACACCCCAAACCCCAAAGCCCCCAAACCCCACACCCCAAACCCCCAACCCCTCAAACTCCACACCCCAACCCCAACCCCTCAAACTCCACACCCCAAACCCCCAACCCCTCAAACCCCACACCCCAAACCCCAAAGCCCCCAAACCCCACACCCCAAACCCCCAACCCCTCAAACTCCACACCCTAAACCCCACACTCCTCCATTCTCACACCCCCAAACCCCAAACCCCTCATACCCAAGCCCCACATCCCCCACACGCCAAACCCCCAAACCCCACACCCCAAAACCCCACATACCCCAAACTCCACATCCCCCAACCCCCCCAAATCCCCACACCCCAAACTCCCCAAACCTCCCAAACTCCACACCCCAAACCCCACATCCCCCTCAAACCCTACACCCCCCAAACCCCGAAATCCCACAAACTCCACACCCCACACACCCCAAACCCCCGAACCTCTCATCCCCCAAACCCCACACCCCTAAATCCCACACCTCCAAACCCCAAACACCCCAAACCCCAAACCCCAAACCCCACACCCCTAAATCCACACCTCCAAACCCCAAACACCCCAAACTCCAAACCCCAAACCCTACACCCCCAAACCCCACACCCCTAAATCCCACACCTCCAAACCCCAAACTCCAAACCCCAAACCCCAAACCCCTCACACCCCAAACCCCACACCCCTAAATCCCACACCTCCAAACCCCAAACACCCCAAACTCCAAACCCCAAACCCCTCACACCCCAAACCCCACACCCTAAATCCCACACCTCCAAACCCCAACACCCAAACCCAAACCCCTCACACCCCAAACCCCACACCCCTAAATCCCACACCTCCAAACCCCAAACACCCCAAACCCCAAACCCAAACCCCTCACACCCCAAACCCCACACCCCACACCCCCTCCGCCCGCTCCGTCCCCGCCGGTGCCGGGGGAGGGCTCGGGGGGCCCGGGGAGGGCTCGGCGGGGCCGGGGGAGGGTCCGGAGCCACCGGGGGCAGGTCCGGGGGGCCCGGCGGGGCCGGCCCGGCTCGGGTTACAGCTCCGGGGGGCGGCGGGGCCGCGATTTAACCGGGGCCGAGGGGCCGAGCGGGCAGAGCCGGCCCCGGGCGCGGATCGGGCGCTGCCGCCTCGCCATGCCCGGACACCGCCCGGCCCCCGGCGGCCGCCGCCGCGCCGAGCCCGCCGCCACCGGAGCCGCCACCGGAGCCGCCACCGGAGCCGCCACCGGAGCCGCCACCGGAGCCGCCCCCCGGCCCGGGCTGCTGCTCCTCCTCCTCCTCGTCTGCCTCGCCGCCGCCGCCGCCGCGCAGGAACGGGACCTCCGTGAGTGGCGGGGATGGGGAGCGGGATGGGGACAGAAAAGGGACAGAAAAGGGACAGAAAAGGGACAGAAAAGGGACAGAAAAGGGACAGAAAAGGGATGGAAAGGGGGTGGAGAGGGGATGGAGAGGGGAGGGAGAGGGGACAGCGTGGGGACAGAAAGGGGACACAGAGGGGACAGAAATGGGACAGAAAAGAGACAGAAAAGAGTGGGGACAGAAAGGGGAATGGAGAGGATGGAAAGGGGATGGAGAGGGGATAAAAAGGGGACGGAAAGGAGACAGAAAAGGGACAGGAATGGGACAGGAATGGGACTGAAAAGAGACAGAGGGGGGACAGAGCGGGGGGACAGAAAGGGGGGAGAGAGGGGACAGAAAAGGGACAGAAAAGGGACAGAAAAGAGAGAGGGGACAGGAATGGGACAGGAATGGGACAGAAATGGGACAGAAAAGAGACAAAGTGGGGACAGAGCGGGAACAGAAATGGGACAGAAAGAGCGGAGACAGAAAGGGGACAGAAATGGGACACACAGGGGACAGAGCGGGGACAGAATGGGGACAGTGCGGGGACCCAGGGGGGACCCGGAGGGGACAGAAAGGGGACCCGGAGGGGACAGAAAGGGGACCCGGAGGGGACCCTGGGGCTCAGGGCTGAGAAAGTTTCGGGGCACCGCCGGGGGCGGGGGGGTGAGGGGGGACACGTTGAGGGAAAGTTGGAGAAGGGGAGGGGGGGGGACAGCGCGGGGACAGGGAAGGGGATGGGGGACATTGGGGGGACATCGGGGGACACCGGGGGGACATTGGGGGACATTGGGGGGACATTGGGGGGACACCGGGGACATTGGGGGACACCGGGGGACATTGGGGGGACATTGGGGGGACATCGGGGGACACCGGGGGGACATTGGGGGGACATCGGGGGACACCGGGGGGACATTGGGGGGACATTGGGGGGACACCGGGGGACATTGGGGGGACATTGGGGGACACCGGGGGGACATTGGGGGACAGCGTGGGGCACTGGGGGATGGACGGGGAAAGTTTCAATGTGGCAGGGAAGGGACAGATCGGGGAGTGGGACACCGTGGGGACACCGAGGGACAGCGTGGGGACACCGCGGGAAGTGTCAGGGAAATGTGGGACAACCTCGGTGGCGCGGGGGGGGACAGCGGGGGACAGGGAGGGGACAAAGGGGACACCGGAGGGTGGCACGAGGCGCGTGGGGGACACGGTGGGGACAGCGGGGACAGTTTGGGAGTTCAGGGACAGCCTGAGATGGCCGGGGGGGGTGGCACAGGTGGGACAGGGGGACAGCAGGTGACAGTGAGGGGACAGAGGGACAGCGGGGGGGGTGGGACGTGAGCTGGGGACAGACTGGGACAGACTGGGACAGACTGGGGACAGCGGGGTCCGGTTGGGGTCACAGGGTCCGCCTGGGGACAGGGGCTCCACTGAGGGCCAACCCTGGGGACACCCCCGGGGACATCCCTGGGGACATTCCAGAGATCCTGGGGACAGCTGAGGACCCCGGGGTGCAGCCTGGGGACACCGGGGACACCTCCAGGGGACCCTGGGACACCCCCGGGACCCTCCAGGAGCCCCCGGGGACCTCCGGGTCACCCCTGAGTTCACCCTGGGGACATCACCGCCCCTTCCCGCGGAGCCCCTGGGGACAGCGGGGCCACCGGAGCCGCGGGGACCTCCGGGACACCCGGGGGTGGTGGCGATGTCGCCGCTCGGGGCTGTGTGGCTTTTGTCGTTTCGAGGGGCTCAGAGCGGGGCTGGCAGTGCCACCAACCCCCTCCCGGTTGTCCCCGCGCTGTCCCCGAGCTGTCCCCGCCTCACCGGGGACTGCGGGGCCCCTTTGGCTTCCCCTTCCTCCTCCTCCTCCTCCTCCCCGTGCTCACAGCGGGGCTGGCAGTGCCACCGCCTCCATCCTGGCTGTCCCCGCGCTGTCCCCTCAGCCTAAGCTGGCAGGTGCCGGGCTGGCAGTGCCACCAGCTGTCCCCACCTTGTCCCCGCGCTGTCCCCACAGCCCAGGCTGGCAGTGCCACCGCCTCCATCCTGGCTGTCCCCGCGCTGTCCCCACAGCCCAGGCTGGCACCTGCCTGCAGGACGGGGCTGGCAGTGCCACCAGCTCCCCCTTGGCTGTCCCCACTGTCCCCGCGCTGTCCCCGGATTGTCCCCACAGCCCAGACTGGCTTGGTTGGCAGTGCCACCATCTCCATCCCGGCTGTCCCCACGCCGTCCCCGCGCTGTCCCCACAACCCAAGCTGGCAGCTGCCGGGCTGGCAGTGCCACCACCTCCCTCCCGCCTGTCCCCGCGCTGTCCCCGCAGCTGAGGCTGGCAGTGCCACCAGTTGTCCCCGCGCTGTCCCTACTGTCCCCACGCCATCCCCGCGTGTCCCCGCGTGTCCCCGCGCTGTCCCCACAGCCCAGGCTGGCATCTGCCTGCAGGACGGGGCTGGCAGTGCCACCACCTCCCTCCCGCCTGTCCCCGCGCTGTCCCCGCAGCCGAGGCCGGCAGTGCCACCACGTCCCTCGGGCTGTCCCCGCGCTGTCCCCACGCCATCCCCGCGCTATCCCCGCGTGTCCCCGCGCTGTCCCCGCAGCTGAAGCTGGCAGTGCCACCAGCTGTCCCCGCGCTGTCCCTACTGTCCCCACGCCATCCCCGCGCTGTCCCTACTGTCCCCACGCCATCCCCGCGCTGTCCCCCGGCTGTCCCCACTGTCCCCGCGCTGTCCCCGCAGCCGAGGCCGGCAGCTGCCTGCAGGACGGGCACCGCTACAGCGACAAGGACGTTTGGAAGCCGGAGCCGTGCCGGATCTGCGTGTGCGACACGGGGACGGTTCTGTGCGACGAAATCATCTGCGAGGAGCTGCGGGAGTGCCCCAGCCCCGAGATCCCCTTCGGAGAGTGCTGCCCCGTGTGCCCCAGCCAGCAGCCCAGCGGTTGTAATTTATTTATTTTCTCTTTAATTAGCGAATTAATAAATAAATTACCCGGCCATGGATGCGCGCCATCCATGCGGAGATGCGGGGAAAAGGCAACTTCACCCCCCCCAAAAAAAATCCCGGGGGGGAAAAATTTTAGCCCTGGTTGAAAATTTGGAGGTTTGGAGGGGTTTGGAGAGGAGAAAAATGGGGGTGGGAGGGGATTTGGCGCCCCTGGTAGAAAGGGTTGGGGGAAATTGCCTGAAATTGTGGGATTTTACCCCAAAATTAATGGGAAACCCCAGTGTGGGTGCCCGGGTTTGGGATTTCGCCCCAAAACTCAAAGAAAACTCCACAGAAAACCCCGGTGTGGGCTCCAATTTTTGGGATTTCACCCCAAAATTAATGGGATCCCACAGAAATCCCTGATCCAAGTTCCCAGTTTGGGATTTCACCCCAAAATCAATGGGAACCCCCAAAAAAAGCCTCAATCCGGGTTCCAAATTTTGGGATTTCACCCCCAAACCGAATTGGAACCCCACAAAAGCCCCAATGTGGGTGGCCAGTTTTGGGATTTCACCCCAAAACGGAAAGAAAACTCCACAGAAATCCCCAGTGAGGGTTCCCAATTTGGGGATTTTGCCCCAAAATTAATGGGAACCCCCCCAAAAATCTTTGATCCGAGCTCCAAATTTGGGGATTTCACCCCAAAATTAATGGGAACCCCAAACCCCGCTGCCCCCAAACCTCCAAACCCCCCCGAGTTGCCTTTTTTTAACCCTTCCCTGCCCGGGGGATTCAAGGGTTGAACCCCCCCAGCCTCCCCCCGCTGCCGACCCCGCTTTGGGGGAGCCCCCAGTGCCCCCCA
Source organism: Acrocephalus arundinaceus (assembly GCA_021534815.1). Taxonomy (NCBI): domain Eukaryota; kingdom Metazoa; phylum Chordata; class Aves; order Passeriformes; family Sylviidae; genus Acrocephalus; species Acrocephalus arundinaceus. The sequence goes on along the minus strand of JAJEOU010000479.1, from coordinate 33,079 downwards.
GTTTGGCCCCAGTTCCTCCCAGTTTGGCCCCAGTGCCCTCCCAGTTTGGAGCCGCCCCCACCCCAAATTCCTGCTGCCCCCTATTAATTTCTCTTTATTTTTTTCTTTATTTTTTTCTTTATTTTTCTCTTTATTTTTTTATTTTTGGGGGGATTTTCTTACAGGGCAGCCCGGCCCCAAGGTGAGAGAATTTGTCTCGGATTTTGGGGGGGTTTGGGGGCTTTGGGAGGGAATTTTGGGGCGGTTTTGGGGGGGCTGAGATGAATTTTGGGGTGGAAAATTTGGGGCGATTTTGGGGTCTCTGGGTTCATCCTTTGCTTTGCCTTGGGGGGAATTTTGTGCTCATCCCTGGGGGGGCAGAGAGAGGAATTTGGGGGCGGTTTTGGGGCCCTTCAGGGCAGAGAAATAAATTTTGGGGTGGTTTGGGGGCCTTTGGGTGGAAAAAAATGAATTTTGGGGAGGTTTTGGGGGTGCAGGGAGAGGAATTTTGGGGCCCTTGGATGGTGCGGAGATGAATTTTGAGGTGGATTTGGGGGCACAAAGATGAATTTTGGGGTGGTTTTGAGGGGCAGAGAAATAAATTTTGGGGTGATTTTGGGCCCTTGAGAGGGGAGAGATGAATTTTGGGACCCTTGGGGGTGCAGGGAGAGGAATTTTGGGGCCCTTGGTGGGGAAAAGATGAATTTTGGGGCAATTTTGGGGACAAAAAGTTGAATTTTGGGGCCGTTTTGGGGGTTTTGGGAAGGAATTTTGGGGAGGCTTTGGGGTCTCACCCTTCGCTTCTCCCCCCAGGGACAAAAAGGTGAACCCGGTGACATCAAAGATGTGAGTGGGACCCCAAAAAAGGGATTGGGGCGGGGTTGGGACACCCCAAAAAGGGTCTGGACACCCCAAAAAGGGTCCAGGATCCCCAGAAAGGGCCGGGATCCCCTAAAAAGGGTCCGGGACCCCCCAAAAAGGGGTCGAAATTCCAAAAAAGGGGTCGGGACACGCCAAAAATGGTCGGGACCCCCCAAAATGGGTCGGGACACCCCAAAAAGGGTCAAGACACCCCGAAAGGGTTTGGGACTCTCCAAAAGGGGTCGGGACACCCCAAAAGGGGTCGGGACACCCCAAAAAGGGGCCGGGACACCCCAAAAAGGGGCCGGGATCCCCAAAAAAAAGGGTCAGGACACCCCCAAAATGGGTCGGGACACCCCAAAAAGGATCCAGGATCCCTCAAAAAGGAGCCGGGATACCCCAAAAAATGGGCCAGGATCCCCCAAAAGGGGTCAGGACACCCCAAAAAGGGTCCGGGACACCCCAATAAAGGACCCAGGACCCCCCCAAAAAAAGGGTCAGGACACCCCAAAAAAGGGACCGGCACCCCCCAAAAGAGTCTGGGACATCCCAAAAAGGGTCCAAGATCCCAAAAAGGGTTCGGGATCCCCAAAAAGGACCCAGAACCCCCCCAAAGAGTTTGGGACCCCCAAAAAGGGGCCGGGATCCCAATAAAGGGGTCGGGACACCCCAAAAGGGACGGAGACACCCCAAAAAAGGGGTCAAGACCCCCCCAAAAAAGGGACCGGGAGCCCCCCAAAAGAGTCTGGGAAACCCCAAAAGAGTCTGGGAAACCCCAAAAGAGTCTGGGAAACCCCAAAAGGGGCCGGGGCGCCCCCAAAAGGAATCCAGGACACCCCAAAAAGGGCTCGGGATCCCCAAAAAGGGACCCAGGACCCCCCCAAAAAAAGGATACGGGACGCCCCAAAAAGAGTCTGGGAACCCCCAAAAGGGGTCAGGACACCCTAAAAAGGGTCCGGGACACCCCAAAAGAGGTCGGGACACCCCAAAAAGGAGTCTGGGACCCCCCAAAAGGGGCTGGGACGCCCCCAAAAAGGTCCGGGACACCCCAAAGAAAGGCTGGGACTCCCCAAAAGGGTTTGGGATCCCCCAAAAAGGACCCAGAACCCCCAAAAAGGGATCCAGGACACCCCAAAAAAGGGTCCGGGCCCCCCCCCGCTGATGTCGCCCCCCCCCGTGTCCCCCCCAGGTCGTCGGACCCCGAGGACCCCCGGGCCCGCAGGTGGGAGCGGCTCCGGGCCGGGAAATTTCGGGAATTTTTGGGGTTGGGGGGGGTTGGGGGGGTGGGGGAGGGGCGGGGGGGGGAGGGGTTGCTGACCTCTCTCCCCTCCCCCACCCATCCCCTCCCCTCCCCCCAGGGCCCCGCGGGGGAGCAGGGACAGCGAGGGGAGCGCGGCGAGAAGGGCGAGAAGGTGAGAGGGACCCCAAAAATCCCAAAAAATCCTAAAAACCCCGATGGGAACAACCCCAAATCCCAAAAATTCACCGGGAACCCCCGCAAAATCCCAAAAAATCCTAAAAACCCCGATGGGAACAACCCCAAATCCCAAAAATTCACCGGGAACCCCACAAAATCCAAAATCCCCAAAAAACCCGATGGGAACAACCCCCAAATCCCAAAATTCACCGGGAACCCCCACAAAATCCCAAAATTCCCCAAAAACCCCGATGGGAACAACCCAAATCCCAAAAATTCACTGGGAACCCCACAAAATCCCAAAAAATCCTAAAAACCCCGATGGAACAACCCCAAATCCCAAAAATTCACCGGGAACCCCCACAAAATCCCAAAATTCCCCAAAAAACCCGATGGGAACAACCCCAAATCCCAAAAATTCACCGGGAACCCCCACAAAATCCCAAAATTCCCCAAAAAACCCGATGGGAACAACCCCCAAATCCCAAAAATTCACCGGGAACCCCCGCAAAATCCCAAAATTCCCCAAAAAACCCGATGGGAACAACCCCAAATCCCAAAAATTCACTGGGAACCCCACAAAATCCCAAAAAATCCTAAAAACCCCGATGGGAACAACCCCAAATCCCAAAAATTCACTGGGAACCCCCACAAAATCCCAAAATTCCCCAAAAAACCCGATGGGAACAACCCCCAAATCCCAAAAATTCACTGGGAACCCCCACAAAATCCCAAAATTCCCCAAAAAACCCGATGGGAACAACCCCCAAATCCCAAAAATTCACCGGGAACCCCCACAAAATCCCAAAATTCCCAAAAATTCACTGGGACCCCAACAAATCCCAAAATTCCCCAAAAATTCACTGGGAACCCCAACAAATCCCAAAATTCCCCAAAAACCCGATGGGAACAGCCCCCAAATCCCAAAAATTCACCGGGAACCCCCACAAAATCCCAAAAAATCCTAAAAACCCCGATGGGAACAACCCCAAATCCCAAAAATTCACCGGGAACCCCCACAAAATCCCAAAATTCCCCAAAAAACCCGATGGGAACAACCCCCAAATCCCAAAAATTCACCGGGAACCCCCACAAAATCCCAAAATTCCCCAAAAATTCACTGGGAACCCCAACAAATCCCAAAATTCCCCAAAAATTCACTGGGAACCCCAACAAATCCCAAAATTCACTGGGAACTCCCCAAATCCTAAAAAATCCCCTCCCAAAATCTACTGAGACGTCCCCCTAAATCCCAAAAAACCCCACTGGGAATCCCAAAAAAAACCCCCTGGGAACTTCCCCCAAATCCCAAAAAATCCCCCCAAAACCCCAATGGGAACGCCCCCAAATCCCAAATAATCCACTGGGAACCCTCCCCCAAATCCCAAAAAAATCCCCAAAAAACCCACTGGGACCCTCCTCAAATCCCCAAAAATCCATTTGGATCAGCCCCAAATCCCAAAAAGCCACTGGGAGCCCCCCAAAATCCACTGGGAACTCCCCAAAAACCCCACTGGGAAACCCCCCCCCCAAATCCCCCCCAAATTCCCCAAAATCCACTGGGAACCCCCAAATCCCAAAAATCCACTTGGAAGCCCCAAAATCCCCAAAAATCTACTGGGACCCCCCAATTCCCCCAAAAAATCCCATTGGGAGCCGCCCCCAAAATCCCAAAATCTCACTGAGAACTCCCCAAAAAATCCACTGGGAACCCCAAAATCCCCCTCAAATCCTCCATGAAACCCCAAAAATCCTCTTGGACCCCACCCCAAAAAACCCCAAAAATCCCCCCCAAACCCCCTCCAATTCCCCTGGGAACTCCCCCAAAAAATCCTCTGGGACCCCCCCCAAAATCCTTTTTTTTTTTTTTATCATTTTTATTTTTATTTATTTTTATTTTTAAGTTTCTGTTTATTTTTATTTTTATTTTTTTATTTTTTAATTTTTTATTTTTATTTTCATTTTCATTTTTCATTTTATTTTTATATTTTTATTTTTATTTCTAAGTTTTAATTTTTATTTTATATTTTACTTTTAATTTTTTTTATTTTTACTTTTATTTTTATTTTTAAGTTTATTTTTAATCTTTTTAATTTTTAATTTTTAATTTTAATTTTAATTTTAATTTTAATTTTAATTTTAATTTTAATTTTAATTTTAATTTTTTTTTCTCCCCCCCACCCTAGGGTGCCCCCGGCCCCCGGGGCAGGGATGGGGAGCCCGGGACCCCAGGGAACCCCGGCCCCCCCGGACCCCCGGGACCCCCGGGACCCCCCGGCTTGGGGGGCGGGGTGAGTATTTGGGGCATTTGGGGGGGAATTTTGGGATTTGGGGGCGATTTGGGGGGAAAATTTGGGGTTTTAGGGGAAATATTGGGGGGTTTGGGCGACTTTGGGGGGAATTGAAGGGGAACCAGAGGGGATTTTGGGGGGGGTGGAGGAGATTTGGGGGGGTTGGGGGGATTTGGGATGGTTTTGGGGGGGATTTGAGGGAATTTGGGGAGGTTTGGGGTGGTTTGGGAGGAATTTGGGGGGGATTGGGGGGAGGTTTTTTGGGATTTGGGGTGGATTTGGGTGGATTTGGGGGGATTTTGGGGGGATCTGAGGGAATTTGGGGGGCGTTGGGGGGGCTTGAGGGGATTTGGGTGAAATTTGGGGAATTTGAGGGAATTTTGGGGAGGTTTTGGGGGGATTTGGGGTGGTTTTGGGGAGGTTTTTGGGGATTTTGGGGGGGTTTGGGGGGATTTTTGGGGAATCTGAGGGAATTTGGGGGGGCTTGAGGGGATTTGGGGGGATTTGGGTGAAATTTGGGGGATTTGAGGGAATTTTGGGGAGGTTTTTGGAGGGGTTGGGGGATTTTGATGGGAATTGCAGCATTTTTGATGGGATTTGGGTTTTTTTGAGGGGAAATTGGGGTATTTTTGGGGGGTCCCCGAGGTGCTGAACCCCCTTTTTTCCCCCCCAGAATTTCGCGGCTCAGATGTCGACGGGATTTGACGAGAAGGCCGGAGGGGCTCAGATGGGCGTCATGCAGGGCCCCATGGTAACAGCACCCCAAAAAACCCCCAAAACAACCCCAAAACCTCCCTAAAACCCCCCCAAAACACCCCAGAATCCCCCCAAATCCTCCCCCAAAAAACCCCCCCAAAACCCCCCCCAAAACCCCAAAATCCCCCTCATATCCCACTCCAAACCCCCCAAAACAAAAAAAAAACCCCAAAATCCCCCCCAAAACCCCCAACCCCCTCAAAAAACCCCAAACCCCCCCAAAATCCCCCCAAAACCCCCCAAAGTCCCCCCCAAAAAACCCAAACCCCCAAAACCTCCCCAAACCTTCCAACGCCCCCAAAAAACCCCCAAATCCCCCCAAATTTCCACGAACCCCCTCAGATCCCCTCAATTCCTCCCAAATCTCTCCTGACCCCCCCAAACCCCCCCAAAACCCCCCAAAAATTCCCAAAATCCCAAATCCTCTTTACATCCCCCCAATTTCCTCAACCCCCCCAAGATCCCCTCAATTCCTCCCCAATCCCATCGAGCCCCCCCAAAATTCCCAAAATTCGACCCCAAATCCCCCTGAAGCCCCCAAACCCCCCAAGACCTCCACCCCCCCAAAAAAAAACCCAACCCCCCAAAAACCCCACAAAACTCCTCAAAAAACCCCAAATCCTCCCAAATTTCCATGAACCCCCCAGATCCCCTCAATTCCTCCCAAATCTCCCCTGACCCCCAAAACCCCCCAAAAACTCCCACCCCCCCAAAAAAAACCCCAAACTCCCCAAATCCCCCTCAAAACCCCCAAACCCTCCCCAAAATCCCCCCAAATCCCCCCAAAAACCCAAATCCCCCCCAAATTTTGGGGACTCCCCCCCCGAGCTTTGGTGGCTCCGGGGGTGTCCCCACCCTTGGGTGACATCTCCGTGTCCCCCCCAGGGCCCCATGGGACCCCGCGGCCCCCCCGGCCCCTCCGGATCCCCGGTGAGTATCCAAAAAAATTCCCAAAATTCCCCAAAAAATTCCCGGAATTCCCAAAAAATTCCCGGAATTCCAAAAATTCCTCCCCGATGACGTCACTCGGTGTCCCCGCAGGGTCCCCAAGGATTCCAAGGAAACCCCGGAGAGCCCGGAGAACCCGGAGCTGCTGTGAGTGACCCCAAAATGTCCCCAAATGTCCCCAAATGTCCCCAAAATGTCCCCAAAAGTCCCCAAATATCTCCAAAATATCAAAAAATGTTCTCAAAGTGTCCCCAAAATGGACCCAAATGTCCCCAAAATGTCCCCAGGTGTCCCCAGGTGTCCCCAGATGTTGCCAAAATGTCCCCAAGTGTCCCCAAAATTTCCCCAAGTGTCCCCAAATGTCCTCAAATGTTCTCAATGTCCCCAAAATGTCCCCAGATGTGCCCAAATGTCCCCAAATGTCACCAAAATGTCACCAAATGTTCTCAAAGTGTCCCCAAAATGGACCCAAATGTCCCCAAAATTGGGGGCACTGCCCAAAAACCCCAAATCCGGTGAAGCCGGCACTGCTATGAGTGTCCCCAAATGTCCCAAAATGTCCCCAAATGCCCCCAAAATGCCCCCAAATGTCCCCAAAATGTCCCCAAATGTCCCCAAAAATGGGGGCACTGCCCAAAAACCCCAAATCCGGTGAAGCCAGCACTGCTATGAGTGTCCCCAAATGTCCCAAAATGTCCCCAAATGCCCCCAAATGTCCCCAAATGTCCCCAAACGGGGACACCGCCACCCCAGGGTGCCGCTGAGCGCCGCCTCTCTGTCCCCTGCAGGGTCCGATGGGTCCCCGGGGACCTCCGGGACCTCCTGGCAAACCCGGCGACGACGTGAGTGACCTCGGGGACAATCGGGGACAGCGAGGTGACACCGCCGAGGTGGCACCACCCAGGTGACATTTGGGTGACATTTGGGTGACAAAATCTCGTTTTTATCCCCGCAGGGCGAGACCGGCAAACCCGGGAAATCCGGGGAGCGCGGCCCCCCCGGCCCGCAGGTGAGCGCGGTGGCACCGGGGACACAGAGCCACGCTGTCCCCGAGTGTCCCTAATTGTCCCCAATTGTCCCCAATTGTCCCTAATTGTCCCCAATTGTCCCCGCAGGGCGCTCGTGGCTTCCCCGGCACCCCCGGCCTGCCCGGAGTCAAAGGTCACAGGGTGAGTGAGTGTCCCCTCGATGTCACCGTGTCCCCTCCGTGTCCCTCGTGTCGTTGTCACCCCCTGCCGTGACCCCCCCGTGTCCCCTGGTGTGTCATTGTCACCACGCCCCGTGTCCCCTGTGTCATTGTCACTCCCTTGCCATGTCCCCTGTGTCCCCACCGGAGTGGCTGTGTCATTGTCACCTCCCCCGTGTCCCTCCTGTGTCCCCTCCGTGTCATTGTCACCTCCCAGCCGTGTCCCCCCCGGAGCCACCGTGTCCCCTGTGTCGTTGTCACCCCCCTCCCCGTGTCCCCCCTCGTGTCCCCTTGTGTCATTGTCACCCCCGGGTGTCATTGTCACCCCCGGGTGTCATTGTCACCCCCACTGTCGCTGTCCCCAGGGCTATCCCGGCTTGGACGGTGCCAAGGGAGAGGCGGGAGCGCCCGGAGCCAAGGTGAGCCAGGGTGGGGACAATGGCCCGGGCTGGGGACACTGTCCTGGCCTTGGGGACAATTCTCTGGGTTTGGGGACAATTCTCTGGCCTTGGGGACAATTCTCTGGGCTTGGGGACAATGTCCGGGCCTTGGGGACAATAGCCTGGCCTTGGGGACACTGTCCTGGCCTTGGGGACAATGGCCCAGGCTGGGGACACTGTCCTGGGCTTGGGGACAATTTCCCCGAGCTTGGGGACAATTCCTTGGGCTTAGGGACAATGGCCCGGGCTTGGGGACAATGCTCTGACCTTGGGGACACTGTCCTGGGCTTGGGGACAATTCTCTGGGCTTGGGGACAATTTCCCTGGGCCTGGGGACACTGTCCTGGCCGCGGTGGCCGTGGCGGCCGTGGCTGTGCCCTGTGAGTTTCCCCTGGCCCTGGTGACACCCGTGTCCCCTCTGTCCCCTCCGCAGGGCGAGTCCGGCTCCCCAGGCGAGAACGGCTCCCCCGGGCCCATGGTGAGTGTGGGAAGGGAAACTGAGGCACGGCCGGCGCCCCCCGGGGCTCAGTGTCACCCTGTGTCCCCATCAGTGCCACCCTCTGTCCCCATCCCTGTCCCCTGTCCCCATCCCTGTCCCCTCTGTGCCCTCAATGTCCCCTCTGTCCCCTCAATGTCACCCCCTGTCCCCATTCCTGTCCCCTCTGTGCCCTCAATGTCCCCCCTGTGTCCCCTCACTGTCCCCTCTGTCCCCTCAACGTCCCCCTCTCTCCCCACCCCTGTCCCCCCCGTCCCCACCCCTGTCCCCTCTGTCCCCTCAATGTCCCCTCTGTCCCCGCAGGGTCCCCGCGGGCTGCCCGGAGAGCGAGGACGCCCCGGTCCCTCGGGCGCTGCGGTGAGTGCGGTGACACCTGGTGGCACCTTGAGGTGTCCCCTCCACCCTGGGGACCCCCCCGGTGTGAGAAGGGACAACCAGGTGACATTTCGGTGACGTTTCGGTGACGTTTCGGTGACGTTTCGGTGACAAAATCCCGTTTTCCCCGCAGGGCGCTCGTGGCAATGACGGCCTCCCCGGCCCCGCCGGACCCCCCGTAAGTGCAGGGGGGGTTGGGGTGTCCCTGTCCCTTTTGTCACCCCCCCGAGGGGACAGCGGGGTCCCCCAGGTGTCCCCAGAGCCCCCCCAGGGGGTCCCTGACGCTCCTGTCGCCCCCAGGGTCCCGTCGGGCCCGCAGGAGCTCCCGGATTCCCCGGCGCGCCCGGCTCCAAGGTGAGGAGGGGACCGCGGTGGTGGCGGTGGGGACAGAAGGGTGGCGGTGTCACCGAGGTGTGACGCTGTTTGTCACCTCCCTGCGCCACCCAGGGTGAAGCGGGACCCACCGGAGCGCGAGGACCCGAGGGTGCCCAGGGACCCCGAGGAGAATCGGGGACCCCCGGCTCGCCCGGCCCCGCCGGAGCCCCCGTAAGTGTCCCCGTGGTGTCCCCGTGGTGTCCCCGTGGTGTCCCCGTGTCCCCTGGTGGCTTTGTCACCTCCCTGCGCTGTCCCCTGAGCGGGGACAGGGCCGGGGAAACTGAGGCACGGAGCTGAGCGCGGTGTGATCGCAGGGAAACCCCGGCACGGACGGGATCCCCGGAGCCAAGGGATCGGCGGTGAGCGGGGACGGGACAGGGACGGGGGGGACAGGGATGGGGACAGGGATGGGAATGGGGACAGGGACGGGGACGGGGGGGACAGGGACAGGGCGGGGACAGGGACGGAGGGGGACAGGGATGGGGACAGGGATGGGAATGGGGACAGGGACGGGGACGGGGGGGACAGGGACAGGGGGAGGGACAGGGACAGGGACGGGGACAAGGATGGGGATGGGAATGGGGACAGGGAAGGGGATGGGGACAGAGACGGGGATGGGGACAGGGTGGGGACAGGGACAGGGATGAGGTGTCCCAGTGAGCCCCTGGGGATGGGGACACGGGTGGGGACTGGGATGGGGACAGGGTCAGGGCTGGGGTGAGGAGCAGGAGCTGCGCTGGGATTTGGGGACGTTTGAGTCCCCTGGGGGACACTGGAGGACACTGGGGGACCGGGAGTGTGTGGGGACACTGGGGGGATGCTGGGGGGACACCGGGGGTCACCGGGGCTGCAGGGACAGGGTGGGATTTGAGCTGCTGGGGGCCAGGACCTACCGGCAGAGGAAGGGACACCGAGGGGACACCGAGGGGACACAGGGCTGTCCCTGACGTGCCCCGGTGTCCCCAGGGCGCTCCGGGCATCGCCGGCGCTCCAGGATTCCCCGGGCCCCGCGGCCCGCCCGGACCCCAGGGCGCCACCGGCCCGCTGGGCCCCAAGGGACAGACGGTGAGAGACCCCCGGACACGCCCCCGAACTGACCACGCCCCTAAAACCAACCACGCCCCTAAAACCAACCACGCACCCAAACTGACCACGCCCACACACCTGTGTCTGGCCACGCCCCTCGGACCCAGGCCACGCCCCTTTCACCGCTTCCCCCTTGGCGTGTCCCCTCCCCAAAGTCACCCCCGGGTCACTCCCGGGTCAGTCCAGGGTCACCTTGACCCCTGAGGGGGATGGGGACAAGGCTGGGGCTGGGGTGGGGACCCGGTGGGGACCCGGTGGGGACCCTGTGACATCCCTTGTGTCCCCCCAGGGCGAGCCCGGCATCGCGGGATTCAAGGGCGAGCAGGGACCCAAGGGAGAGATGGTGAGTGCGGCCGGGGGCACCCGGAGCCCCTGGGGGGGTCCAGCGCTGGCCCCGGTGTCCACTGAGTGTCCAGTCCCATCCCAGTGTCCATCCCCATCCCAGTGTCCATCCCAGTTTCCACTGAGTGTCCATCTCCATCCCAGTGTCCATCCCCACCCCAGTGTCCATCCCAGTGTCCATCCCCACCCCAATGTCCATCCCCATCCCTTCCCCAGTGTCCACCCCTGGCCCTCGGTGACCATTCGAGTGTCACCCCCTGACCCTCACTGCTCCTCTGAGAGTCCCTCCCCACCCGTGTCCATCCCAGTGTCCATCCCAGTGTCCATCCCCACCCCAATGTCCATCCCAGTGTCCCTTCCCACCCCAATGTCCATCCCCATCCCTTCCCCAGTGTCCATCCCTGGCCCTCAGTGACCACTCGAGTGTCACCCCCTAAATCTCACTGCCCACCCCAGTGTCCACCCCAGTGTCCCTCCCCACCCAGGGGTCCATCCCTGACCCCTCACTGCCCCCTTGAGGGTCCCTCCCTACCCCAATGTCCATCCCCACCCCAGTGTCCATCCCTGGCTCACAGTGACCACTCAAGTGTCACCCCCTGACCCCTCACTGTCCCTCCCCACCCCAGTGTCCATCCCAGTGTCCATCCCAACCCCAATGTCCCCCCTGTCCCCTCTGTCCTCTCTCCCCGTTCCCCCGCCGGGGCCCCTCGCAGCGTCCCCATCCCCGGTCCCGTTCCCGTTCCCGGTCCCGCCGTGGGACAATGGCGCAGTGTGACAATGAGGGGACAATGGCCGCAGTGTTCCCGTGTCCCCCGGCCGTCACCGCCCCCCCTTGGGGACATTCCCCCCTCGCCTCATTAAACACCGTCAATGGCGCCCTGCCGGGCCCGGCGACACGAGAGGGACACCGGGGGGACAGGAGAGGGACAGCGGGGGGACAGAAGAGGGACAGGGGGGGGACAGGAGAGGGACAGCGGGGGGACAGAAGAAGGACAGCGGGGGGACAGGAGAGGGACACCGGGGGGAACAGGAGAGGGACAGCGGGGGGACAGGAGAGGGACAGCGGGGGGACAGGAGAGGGACAGGGGGAACACCAAGGGGACACTGGGGGACATGGGGGGGGACACCAGAGGGACACCGAGGGGACACCAGGGAGACAGTGGGGGGACAGGGGGAGACATGAGAGGGACATTGAGGGACACCGGGGGGACAGGAGAGGGACAGGGGGGACACCAAGGGGACACTGGGGGGACACCAGGGGGACTGGGGGGGACACCGCGGGGACATGAGAGGGACACGAGGGGACATGAGAAGGACGGGGGGACATCAGGGGGACACTGAGGGACACTGAGGGGACACCAGGGGACATGAGGGGGACAATGCGGGGACATCATGGAACACTGGGGGGACACTGCAGGGACACCGGGGGGACACAGGGGGACACAGGGGGGACAGGGGGGACACCGAGGGGACACCGGGGGTTTGTCCCCCCCGTGACCCCGTTTCCGTTTTGTCCCCAGGGCCCCGCAGGACCCCAGGGCGCCCCCGGCCCGGCTGGGGAGGAGGGGAAGAGAGGAGCCCGCGGAGAGCCCGGAGCTGCCGGACCCCTGGGGCCGCCCGGAGAGAGGGTCTGTGTGCCCCGACCCCAAACAATGACCCTGGCCCCAAAAGAGTGACCTCGATCCCAAAGAAATGACCCTGATCCTATAAAAGTGACCTCGACCCCAAAAAAACTGACCTCAACCCCAAACACTGCCCTGATCCCAAAAAAACTGACTTCAACCCCAAACACTGCCCTGATCCCAAAAAAACTGACTTCAACCCCAAACACTGCCCTGATCCCAAAAAAACTGACTTCAACCCCAAACACTGCCCTGATCCCAAAAAAACTGACTTCAACCCCAAACACTGCCCTGATCCCAAAAAAACTGACTTCAACCCCAAACACTGCCCTGATCCCAAAAAAACTGACTTCAACCCCAAACACTGCCCTGATCCCAAAAAACTGACGTCAACCCCAAACACTGCCCTGATCCCAAAAAAACTGACTTCAACCCCAAACACTGCCCTGATCCCAAAAAACTGACGTCGACCCCCCCAAAATAGCCCCGACCCCAAAAAAGTGGCATCAACCCCAAGAAACAGCCCTGATCCCAAAAAACTGACCTCGACCCCCAAAAAATCCCGAAGAACTGACCTCAACCCCAAAAAATGACTCTGACCCCAAAAAAGTGACCTGGGCCCCAAAGAAATGATCCTGATCCCGAAGAATTGACTTCAATCCCAAAAATTCGACCCTATAATTCTCCCCTGACCTCAAAAACCTTCGGAGAGAGGGCCTGTACTGCCCTCAACCCCAAAAACAGCCCTGACCCCAAAGAAATCCCGAAGAACTGACCCCAATCCCAAAAATCCTCCTCTTGATCCTAAAACTTTCTCCTGACCCCACAAATCCTCGTTTTCCCCCACAGGGCGCTCCCGGCAACCGCGGCTTCCCCGGGCAGGACGGCCTGGCCGGCCCCAAGGTGGGACCCCAAACCGACCCTAAACCAACCCGAAATCCCCCAAACTGACCCCAAACCGACCCCATATCCCCCGAACCGACCCCAAACTGACTCCAGATCCCCTAAACTGACCCCAAATCCCCCAAACCGACCCCAAATCCTCCAAACTGACCCCAACTTCTGTAAACTGACCCCAAACTGACCCCAAATCCCCCAAACTAACCCCAAACCAACCCTAAATCTCCTCAACCGATCTCAAATTCCCCAAACCGACCCCAAACTGACCCCAAATCCCCTGAACTGACCCCAAATTCCCTAAACTGACCCCAAATCCCCCACACCGACCCCAAATCCCCCAAACCGACCCTGAACTGACCCCATATCCCCCAAACTGACCCCATATCCCCCAAACTAACCCCAAAGTAACCCCAAATCCCCCAAACTGACCCCAAATCCCGCAGGGTGCCCCGGGTGAGCGCGGCCCCGCTGGCCTGGCCGGCCCCAAAGGCGCCACCGGAGACCCCGGACGGCCCGGAGAGCCCGGCCTGCCCGGGGCCAGGGTGAGCAACGGGGACCCCAAAAACGGGGACAGGGACCCCAAAACCAGAGATGGGGCAGCAAAAAACGGGGACCCCAAAAACAGGACGGGGACACCAACAGGGACCCCAAAAATGGGGACGGAGACACCTGTGGGGACCCCAAAAACGGGACGGGGACACCAACAGGGACCCCAAAAATGGGGACGGAGACACCTGTGGGGACCCCAAATCAGGGATGGGGCAGCAAAAAACGGGGACCCCAAAAACGGGACGGGGACACCAACAGGGACCCCAAAAATGGGGACAGAGACACCTGTGGGGACCCCAAAAATGGGGACAGGGTGGAACCAGGGGTGACCCCAAACACAGGGACGGGGACACCGGCGGGGACCCCAAAAACAGGGACGGGGCAGCAAAAAACGGGGACCCCAAACACGGGGATGGGGTGGAACCAGGGGTGACCCCAAAACCGGGGACAGGGGGACACTGGTGGGGACCCCAAAACCAGGGATGGGGCGGCAAAAAACGGGGACCCCAAAAATGGGACACCAACAGGCACCCCAAAAATGGGGATGGGGACACCTGTGGGGACCCCAAACATGGGATGGGGTGGCACTGGTGGTGACCCCAAAACCGAGGATGGGGACACCTGTGGGGACCCCAAAAATGGAGATGGGGTGGCACCAGTGGGGACCTCAAAACCGGGGATGGGGCATCAAAAAAGGGGGACCCCAAAAACAGGGACGGGGACACCAACAGGGACCCCAAAAACGGGGACAGGGTGGAACCAGGGGTGACCCCAAACACAGGGATGGGGACACCTGTGGGGACCCCAAACATGGGGATGGGGTGGCACTGGTGGTGACCCCAAAAACGGGGACGGGGTGGCACCAGCGGTGACCCCAAACCTTTGTGTCCCCCCAGGGGCTCACGGGACGCCCGGGAGACGCCGGACCCCAAGGCAAAGTCGGCCCCACAGTGAGTGACACCCCACAGGGGGGCTGGGGGGGTTTGGGGTGGTTTGGAATTGTTTGGGGTGGTTTAGGGTTTTGGGGTCCTTTGGGGTTTGGCGTTGTTTGAGGTTTGGGGTGGTTTGGGTTAGGATTTGGGGTGGTTTGGAGTTATTTGGGGTTTGGGATGGGTGGGGGTTTGGAGTTGTTTTGGGTGGTTTGGGGTTGTTTGGGATTGTTTAGGGTTTGGGGTTGTTTGGAGTTGTTTGGAGTTGTTCGGGGTTTGGGGTGGTTTAGGGTTTGGGGTGGGTTGAGGTTTGGAGTTGTTTGGGGTTTGGTGTTATTTGGTATTGTTTGGGGTGGTTTGGGATTTGGGGTGGTTTGGGGTTGTTTGGAGTTGTTTGGGTTAGGATTTGGGGTTGTTTGGGGTTGTTTGGGGTTTGGGGTTTTGCCCTCCTGCCCCCCTGACCCCGCTGTCCCCACAGGGCGCCCCAGGCGAGGACGGCCGCCCCGGACCCCCCGGCCCGCAGGGGGCTCGGGGCCAGCCGGGCGTTATGGGGTTCCCGGGTCCCAAAGGTGCCAACGTGAGTAGGAACCCCCTAAAAACACCCGGGAACTCCCCCTGGGGCCAGAACCCCAAAAACCCTTTTCCCTTTTGTAGGGTGAGCCCGGAAAAGCCGGCGAGAAGGGACTGCCCGGAGCGCCGGGGCTGAGGGTGAGTTTGCTGTCCCTAAAAACCCCAAAAATTCACCCTAAAAACCCCAAAAATTCACATTTCCACCCTAAAAGCCGCCGAGGAGGGAAACTGAAGCACGGGAATGGGATTTATGGGATTTGGGGCTCAAAATTTGGGGTTTCCTTTCTCTGTAGGGACTTCCTGGCAAGGACGGAGAGACCGGAGCTGCCGGCCCGCCGGGACCTGCTGTGAGTGCAAAAAACCCCAAAACTGGGCTGAAAACCCCAAAACTGGGTTGAAAACCCCAAAATGGGGCTAAAGATCCCAAAGTTGGGCTGAAAACCCCCTAAATTGGGCTAAAACCCCAAAATTGGGCTAAAACCCCAAAATTGGGCTAAAACCCCAAAATTGGGCTGAAAAACCCCTAAATTGGGCTGAAAACCCCCTAAATTGGGCTAAAACCCCAAAATTGGGCTGAAAAACCCCTAAATTGGGCTAAAACCCCAAAATTGGGCTGAAAACCCCCTAAATTGGGCTAAAACCCCAAAATTGGGCTAAAACCCCAAAATTGGGCTGAAAAACCCCTAAATTGGGCTAAAACCCCAAAATGGGGCTGAAAACCCCCTAAATTGGGCTAAAACCCCAAAATTGGGCTAAAACCCCAAAATTGGGCTGAAAACCCCCTAAATTGGGCTAAAACCCCAAAGTTGAGCTGAAAACCCCAAAATGGGGCTGAAAACCCCCTAAATTGGGCTAAAACCCCAAAGTTGAGCTGAAAACCCCAAAATGGGGCTGAAAACCCCCAAGTGGGGCTGAAAACCCCCAAAGTTGGGCTGAAAACCCCAAATGGGGCTGAAAACCCCCAAAATGGGGCTAAAAACCCCAAAATGGGGCTAAAAACTCCAAAGCTGGGCTGAAAACCCCCAAAGTGGGGCTGAAAACCCCCTAAATTGAGTTAAAACCCCAAAATGGAGCTGAAAACCCCCAAAATGGGGCTGAAAACCCCCAAAGTTGGGCTGAAAACCCCAAAATGGGGCTAAAAAACCCCTAATTGGGCTGAACTCCCCCCCTGGATCTGCTGGAAGATCCCAAAAGCCACAAATCCTCGGCCCTTGGGGTGGGGGGAAGTGTGAAAGCCCCAAAAGTTTTTGGCAGTTTTTGGGGTTTTTGAGGATTTTCTGTCCCGCAGGGCCCGGCAGGAGAGAGGGGAGAGCAAGGAGCACCCGGCCCCTCTGGCTTCCAGGTGAGCAAAGGGAATTTGGGGTTATTTGGGATTTGGGATTATTTGGGGTTGGGATTTGGGGTTGGGATTTGGAGTTTGGGTTTGGGGTTGGGGTTTAGGGGTTGGGTTTTGGGGGTTGGGGTTTGGGGGATGTGGAGTTTGGGGGTTTGAGGGATTTGGGGTTATTTGGGGTTTGGGATTTTGGGTTTGGGGTTATTTGGAGTTTCAGGTTTGGGATTTGGGGTTTGGGGTTTGGGGTTGGGGTTTAGGTGTTGGTTGGGGTTTGAGGTTTGGAGTTTGGGGGATGTGGGGCTTGAGGGATGAGGGGTTTGGAGTTTGGGATTTGGGGGATGTGGAGTTTGGGGGTTTGAGATTTGATGTTTGAGGTTTGGGGTTGGGGTTTGGGATTTGGGGTTCAGGGGTTGGGATTTGAAGTTTGGGGTTTGAAGTTTGGGGTTTAGGATTTGGGGTTTGGAGTTGGGATTTGGATTTGGGGTCTCTCTGTCCCTCTCCTCACGTGGCTCCCGTCCCCTCCCAGGGGCTGCCAGGGCCCCCAGGCCCCCCCGGCGAGAGCGGCAAACCCGGAGATCAGGTGAGACCCCCCCGGGCCCCCCCAGGTGGGGTCGGGATTCCCCAAACCCCCCCGGCCTGACCCCAAACCCCAAATCTGTCCCCGTCCCACAGGGCGTGCCTGGAGAAGCCGGAGCCCCCGGCCTGGTGGGGCCCAGGGTAAGTGGCACTGTCACCTGGGGGGTCCTGGTGTCACCTGGGGGGGTCCTGGTGTCACCTGGGGGGTCCTGGTGTCACCTGGGGGGTCCCGGTGTCACCTGGGGGGGTCCTGGTGTCACCTGGGGGGGTCCCAGTGTCACCTGGGGTGGTCCCAGTGTCATCTGGGGGGGTCCCAGGGTTACCTGGAGGGGTCCTGGTGTCACCTGGGGGGGTCCCAGTGTCACCTGGGGTGGTCCCAGTGTCATCTGGGGTGGTCCCAGGGTTACCTGGAGGGGTCCTGGTGTCACCTGGGGGGTCCCGGTGTCACCTGTGAGGGTCCCAGTGTCACCTGGGGTGGTCCCAGTGTCATCTGGGGGGGTCCCAGGGTTACCTGGAGGGGTCCTGGTGTCACCTGGGGAGTCACAGTGTCACCTGGGGGAATTTTGGGGAGGTCCCAGTATCACCCGGGGGGGTCCCAGTGTCACCTGGGGGGTCCTGGTGTCACCTAGGGAGTCACAGTGTCACCTGGGGGGACTTTGTGGGGCTCCCAGTGTCACCTGGAGGGTCCCAGTGTCACCTGGAGGGTCCCAGTGTTCCCTGTCCCCCCAGCCTGGGGACACGTTCGTCCCACGGGGACTTTGGGGGGTCCCAGGGCCACCAGCTCCGTGCTGGTTCTGTCCTTATCCCAGTCCCTCCCAGTGACTCCCAGTCCATCCCAGTCCCTCCCAGTCCCTCCCAGTCCATCCCAGTCCCTCCAGGGCAGTGTGGGATGATGCCCTGCCCACTCGCCCTGGTGTCCTCGGTGTCCCCATGTCCCCCTGAGCTGTCCCCATGTCCCCGGTGTCCCTGTGCCCCTGGTGTCCCTGTGTCCCCACTGAGCTGTCCCCGCTGTCCCCGTGTCCCTGCCTCGCTGCCTCACTGTCCCCAGTGTCCCTACTGAGCTTTCCCCTGATCCGTCCCTGCTGTCCCTGGTGTCCCCATGTCCCCGCTGATCCATCCCCGCTGTCCCTGCTGTCCCTGTGTCCCCTCTGTCCCCGCTGAGTGTCCCGGTGTCCCCAGGGCGAGCGCGGTTTCCCCGGCGAGCGCGGCTCTCCTGGTGCCCAGGGCCTGCAGGGGCCCCGCGGCCTCCCCGGCACCCCCGGCACCGACGGACCCAAGGTGGGTGACACGTGGGGACAGCACCGGCTGGGTGCCACCACGGGTGGGTGACACATGAGGACAGCACCAGCTGGGTGCCACCATGGGTGGGTGACACGTGGGGACAGCACCAGCTGGGTGCCACCACGGGTGGGTGACACATGAGGACAGCACCAGCTGGGTGCCACCACGGGTGGGTGACACATGGGGACAGCACCAGCTGGGTGCCACCATGGGTGGGTGACACATGAGGACAGCACCAGCTGGGTGCCACCACAATTGGGTGACACGTGGGGACAGCACCGGCTGGGTGGGTGCCACCATGGGTGGGTGACACGTGGGGACAGCACCAGCTGGGTGCCACCATGGGTGGGTGACACGTGGGGACAGCACCAGCTGGGTGCCACCACGGGTGGGTGACACATGAGGACAGCACCAGCTGGGTGCCACCACGGGTGGGTGACACATGGGGACAGCACCAGCTGGGTGCCACCATGGGTGGGTGACACATGAGGACAGCACCAGCTGGGTGCCACCACAATTGGGTGACACGTGGGGACAGCACCGGCTGGGTGGGTGCCACCATGGGTGGGTGACACGTGGGGACAGCACCAGCTGGGTGCCACCATGGGTAGGTGACACGTGGGGACAGCACCAGCTGGGTGCCACCATGGGTGGGTGATACATGGGGACAGCACCGGCTGGGTGGGTGCCACCATGGGTGGGTGACACGTGGGGACAGCACCAGCTGCCTCAGTGTCACCACAGTGTGGGTGACACCCCACTAATGTCCCTTTGCTGTTTCAGGGTGCCACCGGCCCCGCCGGCCCCAACGGCGCCCAGGGCCCCCCGGGGCTGCAGGGGATGCCCGGGGAGAGAGGAGCCGCCGGCATCGCCGGGCCCAAGGGTGACAGGGTGAGTGACGGGGACAAGGGGGACACGGGGTGGCCTCAGTGCCACCAGAGCTCGGCTGGGCTCACCCCGGGCCTGTCCCACCCCACAGGGAGACGTCGGAGAGAAGGGACCTGAGGGAGCGCCCGGAAAGGACGGAGCTCGCGTGAGTGGGGCGGGGACGGGGCGGGAGGGGACACACGGGGACACTCGTGGTGACTGGCCAGGGGTGCCCATGGTGGCCAGCAAGGGACACTCCTGTGGCCAGCCAGGGGTGGTGACAATGGTCAGCCAGGGACACTCCTGTGGCCTCATCTTCATGGTGGCCAGCCAGGGGTGGTCACAATGGTCAGCCTGGGGTGCCCATGGTGGCCAGCTTGGGACACTCCTGGTGGCCAGCCAGGGGTGGTCACAATTGTCAGCAAGGGGTGCCCATGGTGGCCAGCAAGGGACACTCATGGTGGCCAGCCAGAGGTGGTCACAATGGCCAGCCTGGGACACTCATGGTGGCCAGCCAGAGGTGGTCACAATGGCCAGCCTGGGACACTCATGATGGCCAGCAAGGGACACTCATGGTGGTCAGGCAGGGGTGGTGACAATGGCCAGTCTGGGACACTCATGGTGGCCAGCAAGGGACACTCCTGGTGGCCAGCCAGAAGTGGTCACAATGGCCAGCCTGGGACACTCCTGGTGGCCAGCCAGAGGTGGTCACAATGGCCAGCCTGGGACACTCATGGTGGCCAGCAAGGGACACTCATGGTGGTCAGGCAGGGGTGGTCACAATGGCCATCCAGGGGTGCCCATGGTGGCCAGCAAGGGACACTCCTGTGGCCTCACCCTCATGGTGGCCAGTGGGTGGAGGGATGTCCGTGGTGGCCACCCAAGGGCCCCTCCCGGTGGCCTCAGTGTCCCCTCTGTCCCCACAGGGTCTGACCGGTCCCATCGGCCCCCCCGGCCCTGCCGGCCCCAATGGCGAGAAGGTGAGAGGGGGGTGGGCCCGCTGCTGCCGGGGATGGATCCCACCCGATCCCTGGGGTGGATCCCACCTGATCCCCGGGACAGATCCCACCCGATCCCTGGGGTGGATCCCACCCGATCCCCGGGACAGATCCCACCCGATCCCTGGGGTGGATCCCACCTGATCCCTGGGGTGGATCCCACCCGATCCCTGGGACAGATCCCACCCGATCCCTGGGGTGGATCCCACCCGATCCCTGGGGTGGATCCCACCCGATCCCCGGGACAGATCCCACCCGATCCCTGGGGTGGATCCCACCCGATCCCTGGGGTGGATCCCACCCGATCCCTGGGGTGGATCCCACCCGATCCCCCACAACTCCCGTCCTTCCTTTCCAGGGCGAGTCCGGCCCCCCGGGTCCGTCTGGAGTCGCCGGCGCCCGCGGTGCCCCCGTGAGTGCCCCCCGTGCCCCCCACGGCGCTGCCGGTGCCAAATTTCACCCCATTCCCTGGATTGTTGCTCCATTCCCTCCATTTTCATCCCATTCCCTTTATTTTCACCCCGTTCCCCTCGATTTCCACCCATTTCCCTCAATTTTCACCCCATTCCTTCAAGTTTCACCCCATTCCCTCCATTTTCACCCTGTTCCTTCAAGTTTCGCCCCATTCCCTCCATTTTCACCCTGTTCCCTCAATTTTCCCCCCATTTCCTTGATGATTTTCACCCCATTCCCTCGATTTTCACCTCATTTCCTCCATTTTCACCCCATTTCCCTCAATTTTCCCCCCGTTCCCTCCATTTTCACCCCATTCCCTCAAGTTTCACCCCATTCCCTCCATTTTCACCCCATTCCCTCAATTTTCACCCCATTTCCTCCCTTTTCACCCCATTTTCTTGATGATTTTCACCCCATTCCCTCAATTTTCCCCCCATTTATTTGATTTTCACTCCATTCCCTCCATTTTCACCCCATTCCCTCAATTTTCACCCCATTTCCTCCCTTTTCACCCCATTTTCTTGATGATTTTCACCCCATTCCCTCAATTTTCCCCCCATTTATTTGATTTTCACTCCATTCCCTCCATTTTCACCCCATTCCCTCAAGTTTCACCCCATTCCCTCAATTTCACCCCATTTTCTTGATGATTTTCACCCCATTCCCTGGATTTTCCCCCCATTTATTCGATTTTCACCCCGTTCCCTGGATTTTCACCCCATTCCCTCCATTTTCACCCCATTCCCTCCATTTTCCCCCCATTTATTTGATTTTCACCCCATTCCCTCCATTTTCACCCCATTCCCTCCATTTTCCCCCCATTTCCCCCACAGGGAGAGCGCGGCGAGCCCGGAGCCCCCGGCCCTGCCGGATTTGCTGGACCCCCGGTGAGCTCCATCCCCTCCCAGTCCCTCCCAGTATCCCCAGTGACCACTGACCACTGACCACTGACCTCTGCTCTTCCCCAGGGTGCTGACGGCCAGCCCGGAGCCAAGGGCGAGCAGGGCGAGCCCGGCCAGAAGGGCGACGCCGGAGCCCCTGGGCCCCAGGGACCCTCGGGTGCTCCCGGACCTCAGGTGGGTTCAGCCGGGACCCCCAAAATGGCGGCCGAGCCCTGGGGGGGGGGGTCCCTCACCCCAGGAATTCCGGGAATTTCCGCATCCTGACTTTCCTGGGAATTCTGGAAATTTCTGCATCCCGACTTTCCTGATCGGTTTTTCTGCCTCTTCCCAGGGTCCCACGGGTGTCACCGGTCCCAAAGGTGCTCGGGGTGCTCAGGGACCCCCGGTGAGTGTGGGGGGGGTGGGGGGTGGGGAGGGGGATGGGGAGGGGCGGGGTCTGAGCCCCTCTGGCCTCTGTCCCCAGGGAGCCACCGGATTCCCCGGAGCCGCCGGACGTGTGGGACCCCCCGGGCCCAACGTGAGTGGGGGGAACTGGGGGGAACTGGGGGGAACTGGGGGAACTGGGGGAACTGGGGGGGAACTGGGGGAACTGGGGGAACTGGGGGAACTGGGGGAACTGGGGAGAACTGAGGGAACTGGGGGAACTGGGGGGAACTGGGAACCACTGGGGGGAACTGGGGAGAACTGGGGGAACTGGGGGAACTGGGGGGAACTGGGGAAACTGGGGGGAACTGGGGGGAACTGGGGGAACTGGGGGGAACTGGGGAGAACTGGGGGAACTGGGGTCACTGGGGGGAACTGGGGGAACTGGGGTCACTGGGGTCACTGGGGGGAACTGGGGAGGAACTGGGGGAACTGGGGAGAACTGGGGGGGAACTGGGGGAACTGGGGGAACTGGGGGGAACTGGGGGAACTGGGGGAACTGGGGGAACTGGGGAACTGGGGGAACTGGGGGGGAATTGGGGGAACTGGGGGAACTGGGGGGAACTGGGGTCACTGGGGGGAACTGGGGAGGAACTGGGGGAACTGGGGGAACTGGGGTCACTGGGTCATGGGGGGAACTGGGGAGGAACTGGGGGAACTGGGGAGAACTGGGGGGAACTGGGGGAACTGGGGGGAACTGGGGGAACTGGGGGAACTGGGGGGGAACTGGGGGGAACTGGGGGAACTGGGGGAACTGGGGGGGAACTGGGGGAACTGGGGTCACTGGGGTCACTGGGAGGAACTGGGGGAACTGGGGGGGAACTGGGGGGAACTGGGGGAACTGGGGGAACTGGGGGGGAACTGGGGGAACTGGGGGAACTGGGGGGGAACTGGGGGAACTGGGGGAACTGGGGGAACTGGGGGGGAACTGGGGGAACTGGGGGAACTGGGGGAACTGGGGAACTGGGGGAACTGGGGAGAACTGGGGGGAACTGGGGGAACTGGGGGAACTGGGGAGAACTGGGGGGAACTGGGGGGAACTGAGGGAACTGGGGAGAACTGGGGGGAACTGGGGGAACTGGGGGAACTGGGGAGAACTTGGGGGGAACTGGGAACCACTGGGGGGAACTGGGGTCACTGGGGAGAACTGGGGGAACTGGGAACCACTGGGGGGGAACTGGGGGAACTGGGGGAACTGGGGGAACTGGGGGGGAACTGGGGGAACTGGGGGAACTGGGGGAACTGGGGGGAACTGGGGGAACTGGGGAAACTGGGAACCACTGGGGGGAACTGGGGTCACTGGGGAGAACTGGGGGGAACTGGGGGAACTGGGGGGAACTGGGGCCATTGGGAAGCAGCGGGGGTCACTGGGGGGAACTGGGGTCACTGGGAGCAACTGGGGGGAACTGGGGTCACTGAGGGGAATTGGGGTCACTGGGGAGCTGCTGGAGGGAACTGGGGGAACTGGGGGGCAGCTGGGGTCACTGGGGGTCACAGGAACAGATCAGGGATGGATCAGGAATGGGTCAGGACTGGGTCACAGATTGATCAGGATCAGGAATGGATCAGGGATGGAACAGGGACGGATCAGGGATGGATTGAGACTGGGATCAGGGATTGATCAGGGATGGATCAGGAACAGATCAGGACTGGGTCAAGGATGGATCAGGAATGGGATCAGGAATGGGATCAGGAATGGATATGGGATGGATCAGAAATGGATCAGGGATGGATCAGGGATTGATCAGGAACAGATCAGGACTGGGTCACAGATTTATCATGGATTGATCATGGATTGATCAGGGATGGATCAGAAATGGATCAGGAACAGATCAGGACTGGGTCACAGATTTATCACGGATTGATCATAGATTGATCAGGGATGGATCAGAAATGGATCAGGAACAGATCAGGACTGGGTCACAGATTTATCATGGATTGATCATGGATTGATCAGGGATGGATCAGAAATGGATCAGGAATAGATCAGGACTGGGTCAGAAATGGATCAGGGATGGATCAGGAACAGATCAGGACTGGGTCATGGATTTATCACAGATTTATCACGGATAGATGAGGAATAGATCAGGGATGGATCAGGACTGGATCAGGGATTGATCAGGGATTGATCAGGAACAGATCAGGACTGGGTCACAGATTTATCACAGATTGATCATGGATGGATCAGGGATGGATCACGACTCTGGACCCCCCCCGATTTCCCCCTAACCCCGATCTCCCCGCAGGGTAACCCCGGCCCCCCCGGCCCCCCCGGCTCTGCGGGCAAGGACGGCCCCAAGGGCATGCGGGGCGACGCGGGACCCCCAGGCCGAGCGGGAGACCCGGGGCTGCAGGGCCCCGCCGGCCCCCCCGGCGAGAAGGGCGAGCCCGGCGACGACGGCCCCGCGGTATTTGGGATTTGGGGACACCCCCGGGACCCTCTGCCACCCCCCCCGGAATGGCTCTGACCCCTTTGTGTCCCCGCAGGGTCCCAATGGTCCCCCCGGCCCCCAGGGGCTGGCAGGACAGCGCGGCATCGTGGGGCTGCCGGGGCAGCGAGGAGAGCGCGGATTCCCGGGGCTGCCCGGGCCCTCGGTGAGCATAAAAAACCCTAAAAAAAACCCTAAAAAACCTCAAATCAACCCAAAAAAGTCTGGGAAGAAATGGGAGCTCATCAGAGGCAATTTGGTGGTGTGGGAGGATTTTGGGAGGGTGGGGAGTACTGGAAGCTGCTCAGCCTCATCCCGGTGGGTTTGGGGTCGCAGCTCTTCCCATGCCCAAAAAATTCCCCGAAATCTCCCAAGGTTTCCCCAGTGAGTTCGGGGTTGCAGCTCTTCCATTACCATAAAAAATCCCCCAAAATCTCCCAAAGCTTTTCCTGTGAGTTTGGGGTCGCAGCTCTTCCCATGCCCAGAAAAACACCCCAAAATCTCCCACGGTTTTCCCAGTGCTTTTGGGGTCACAGCTCTTCCAATGCCCCAAAAATTTCCCAAAATCTCCCAAGGTTTTTCAGTGATTTTGGGATCGCAGCTCTTCCAATGCCCCAAAAAAATTCCCAAAATCTCCCACGGTTTTCCCAGTGCTTTTGGGGTCACAGCTCTTCCAATGCCCCAAAAAATTCCCAAAATCTCCCAAGGCTTTCTGGTGATTTTGGGATCGCAGCTCTTCCAATGCCCCAAAAAATTCCCAAAATCTCCCAAGGTTTTCTGGTGATTTTGGGATCGCAGCTCTTCCCATGCCCAAAAATCCCCCAAAATCTCCCAAGACTTTTCTGGTGGATTTGGGGTCACAGCTCTTCCCATGCCTGAAAAATTCCCCAAAACCCCCGCGGTCCCACCAGCCCGAGGGACGCAGGGAAAAGCGGGAAAAGCCCCAAATCCCAGATTTCCCTGCCCTCGGAGCAGCGATTCCTCATCCCGAGATCTTCCCGGTTGTTTTTATTTTAGGGAGAGCCTGGAAAACAGGGAGCGCCTGGATCTGCCGGGGATCGGGGACCCCCCGGGCCCGTGGGACCCCCCGGGCTGACGGGGCCGGCCGGAGAGCCCGGCAGGGAGGTAGGAAAATTGGGAATGCCTGGAATATCCAGGATGGAGCCCTGGCCCATCCCGGGCGGGGACAGCCCCGAGGCTGAGCCCGGAAAATCCCGGAGTTTGTGCCGCAGGATTTTTCCCGGGCAGAGGAATTTTCCCGTCCTGGCAAAGGGCAAAGCTGAGTTTGCTCCTCTTTTCCCAGGGCAGCCCCGGCTCTGACGGAGCCCCGGGCAGGGATGGGGCGGCCGGAGTGAAGGTGAGCCCGGCCCGGAGTTCTGCAGCGCCGGAATTCCCGGGATCCCCCGTTATCCATCCCTGTGTTATCCCGATCCCAGCCCAGAGCCGGAATTCCCGAATGGGGATTCCCTTGGCATCTCTGCCGGAATTCCCGGAATTCCCGACCCTGTTCCCTTGTCCCGGGATCTCTGCCGGAATTCCCGGGATCTCCCGTTATCCCTGTGCCCGATCCCATCCCAGAGCCGGAATTCCTGGATGGGGATTCCCTTGTCCCAGGATCTCTGCCCGAATTCCTGACCCCATTCCCTGGTCCCGGGATCTCTCCTGGTCCCAAACAATTCCCGGAATTCCTGACCCCATTCCCTCATCCCAGATCTCTACCAGAATTCCCGACCCCATTTAGTTGTCCCGGGATCTCTGCCGGAATTCCCGACCCCACTCCCTTGTCCCGGGATTTCTCCTGGTCCCAAACAAGAGCCAGAATTCCCGGAATTCCCAGAATTCCCGACCCCATTCCCTTGTCCCGGGATTTCTCCTGGTCCCAAACAAGAGCCGGAATTCCCAGAATTCCTGACCCCATTCCCTAGTCCCGGGATCTCTGCTGGAATTCCCGGGGTTCCTGTCCCCATTCCGTTATCCCGGGATCTCTCCTGGTCCCAAACAATTCCCGGAATTCCCGAGCCCCTTCCCTGTTCCCAGGGCGATCGTGGCGAGACCGGCCCCGTGGGTGCTCCCGGTGCTCCCGGCGCTCCCGGCGCTCCCGGCCCCGTGGGACCCACCGGAAAACAGGGAGACAGAGGAGAGACGGTGAGCGGGGCGTGCCGGGGTGGGGGAGACGGGAATTCCCGGGAATCATCCCCGATCCGGGGCGTGGAGCTGGTCGGGATCGTCTGGGAATGAGCCTGGAACTCCAGGAGATAAAACTGGGAATGAACTGGGAATCCCAGGAGATAAAACTGGGAATATCTGCAGTGCCCTGGGCAGCTGGGAACACTAAATCCCAAATCCCACACCCCAAATCCCAAATCCCACACCCCAAATCCCAAATCCCACATCCCAAATCCCACATCCCAAATCCCAAATCCCACACCCCAAATCCCACACCCCAAATCCCAAATCCCACACCCCAAATCCCAAATCCCACATCCCAAATCCCACATCCCAAATCCCAAATCCCACACCCCACATCCCAAATACCACACCCCAAATCCCAAATCCCACACCTCAAATCCCACATCCCAAATCCCACATCCCAAATCCCAAATCCCACACCCCACATCCCAAATCCCACACCCCACATCCCAAATCCCACACCTCAAATCCCAAATCCCACACCCCAAATACCACACCCCAAATCCCAAATCCCACACCCCAAATCCCACATCCCAAATCCCACATCCCAAATCCCACACCCCACATCCCAAATCCCACATCCCAAATCCCACATCCCAAATCCCATTCCCGCTGTTTCTGACTCCCTCCCTTTCTCCCGCAGGGCGCTCAGGGTCCCATGGGTCCCTCCGGCCCCGCCGGCGCTCGGGGGATGCCGGTGAGTGATTCCCACCCGGAATTCCCGGGATCCCGGTTTGGGGTCCCGGTTTGGGATCCCGGTTTGGGTCCCGGTTTGGGGTCCCAGTTTGGGGTGGCAGTTCGGGGTCCCGGTTTGGGGTGGCAGTTCGGGATCCCAGTTCGGGGTCCCAGTTTGGGGTCCCGGTTTGGGTCCCGGTTTGGGGTCCCGGTTTGGGGTGGCAGTTCGGGATCCCAGTTCGGGGTCCCAGTTTGGGGTCCCGGTTTGGGTCCCGGTTTGGGGTCCCGGTTTGGGGTGGCAGTTCGGGGTCCCGGTTTGGGGTGGCAGTTCGGGATCCCAGTTCGGGTCCTGGTTTGGGGTCCCGGTTGGGTCCCGGTTTGGGGTCCCAGTTTGGGGTCCCAGTTTGGGGTCCCGGTTTGGGGTGGCAGTTCGGGATCCCAGTTCGGGGTCCCGGTTGGGGTCCCGGTTTGGGGTCCCGGTTTGGGGTCCCAGTTTGGGGTCCCAGTTTGGGATCCTGGTTTGGGGTCCCGGTTTGGGGTCACAGTTTGGGGTCCCAGTTTGGGATCCTGGTTTGGGGTCCCGGTTTGGGTCCCGGTTTGGGGTCCTGGTTTGGGGTCTCAGTTCGGGATCCCAGTTCGGGGTCCCAGTTTGGGGTCCCGGTTTGGGTCCCGGTTTGGGGTCCCAGTTTGGGGTCCCGGTTTGGGTCCCGGTTTGGGGTCCCGGTTTGGGGTGGCAGTTCGGGGTCCCGGTTCGGGGTCCCGGTTCGGGGTCAGCCCCGCCCCTGACCCTCCGTGTCCCCCCGCAGGGTCCGCAGGGCCCGCGCGGTGACAAAGGCGAGGCGGGCGAGGCCGGCGAGCGCGGCCTGAAGGGGCACCGGGGCTTCACCGGCCTGCAGGGGCTGCCCGGGCCCCCGGTAAGTGCCGGGATTTGGGATCGCAACCCCCCCTAGATCCCAAATCCCTCATCCCGCACCCCAAATCCCGCATCTCCTAAATCCTAAATCCTCCTCCCGTCCTTCCAGGGTCCTTCTGGAGACCAGGGCGCTGCCGGGCCCGCGGGTCCCTCCGGACCCAGGTAAGTCTGGAATTTTGAGGGAAAAGGGGAAAAGGAGGCGCCCCCCTGGGCCGGTGCCACGCGTGGGGGTGGCAGCCCCGTCCCCGCTGTGCCCTGAGCGCTTTTTGGGGTTTTTTAGGGTCCCCCCGGGCCCGTGGGACCCTCAGGCAAGGACGGCTCCAATGGGATGCCCGGACCCATCGGACCCCCCGGACCCCGCGGGAGGAGCGGCGAGCCCGGCCCGGCGGTGAGCGGGGACAGCGGGGAAGGAGCCGGGACGGGAACCGGGAGGGAGAAGGAACCGGGAGGGGAGAGGGATCCGGGAGGGGAGGGAGCCGGGAGGGAGAAGGATCCGGGAGGGATCCAGGAGGGGAGAGAAATCCGGGAGGGATCCAGAGGGGGAGAGGGATCTGAGAGGGGAGGAATCCTGCAGAGGAGAGAGATCCAAGAGGGGAGGGGGATCCAGGAAGGGAGAGATCCAGCAGGGCAGTGGGATCCAGGAGGGGAAGGTCCGGTGGGGCAGAGGGATCCTGCAGGGGAAGGGATCCAGCAGGGCAGAGGGATCCTGCGGGGGACAGAGGCACTCAGAGGTGCAGTGGGATCTGCAGTGGGATCCAGGAAGGGAGGGATCTTGCAGGGGAGAGATCCAGTGGTGCAGTGGGATCCAGGAGGGGAAGGATCCAACAGGGCAGAGGGATCCTGCAGGGAAGGATCCAGGAGGGGAGAGGGATCCGGGAAGGAAGAGATCCTGCAGGGGAGAGATCCAGCGGGGCAGGGGATCCAGGAGGGGAGAGGGGATCCTGTGGGGGACAGAGGGATCCTGCGGGGACAGAGGCACTCAGTGGGGCAGGGAGATCCAGGAGGGGAAGGATCCAGAGGGGGACAGAGGGATCCAACCCCCAGCCGATCACCCCATGACCGCCCTCCCTCCCGCAGGGTCCCCCCGGTAACCCCGGCCCGCCCGGCCCCCCGGGCCCCCCGGCACCGGTATCGACATGTCGGCGTTCGCGGGGCTGGGGCAGCCCGAGAAGGGCCCCGACCCCGGGCGTTACATGCGGGCAGACGAGGCGGCGCCGGGGCTGCGGCCGCACGACGCCGAGGTGGACGCCACCCTCAAGGCCCTCAACAACCAGATCGAGAGCATCCGCAGCCCCGAGGGCTCCCGCAAGAACCCGGCCAGGACCTGCCGGGACATCAAACTCTGCCACCCCGACTGGAAGAGCGGTGAGGGAGGGGCTGAGGGCCTGGGTGCATCTGTGTGTCCGTCTGTGTCCATCTGTGTCCATCTGTCCATCTGTGTGTCCATCTGTGTGCATCCCTGTGTGCATCCTTGTGTCCATCTGTGTCCATCCCTGTGTGCATCTGTGTGTCCGTCTGTGTCCGTCTGTGTCCACCTGTGTCCATCTGTCCATCTGTCCATCTGTGTGTCCATCTGTGTATCCATCTGTGTCCGTCTGTGTCCACCTGTGTCCATCCCTGTGTCCATCTGTCCATCTGTGTGTCCATCTGTGTGCATCCCTGTGTGCATCCTTGTGTCCATCTGTGTCCATCCCTGTGTGCATCTGTGTGTCCATCTGTGTCCATCTGTGTCCACCTGTGTCCATGTCCATCCTTGTGTCCATGTGTGTCCATTTCTGTAGCTGTCCCTGTGTCCATCCCATCCCTGTGTCCATCTGTGTCCATTTCTGTGCCCATCTGTGTCCATCTGTGTCCATCCCTATGTCCATCTCTGTGTCCATCCCTCTGTCTGTCCCTGTGTCCATCTGTGCCCATCCATGTTCATCTCTGTGTCCACCTCTGTGTCCATCTGTGCCCATCTGTGTCCATTTCTGTGTCCGTCCCTATGTCCATGTCCATCCCTGTGTCCACCCCTGTGTCCATCCATGTCCATCCGTGTCCACCCCTGTGTCCATCTGTGTCCATCTGTGTGTCCATCTGTGTCCATTTCTGTGTCCACCCATGTCCATCCCTGTGTCCATCCCTATGTCCATCCCTGTATCCACCCCTGTCCATCTGTGTCCATCCATGTCCACCCCTGTGTCCATCTGTGTCCATCCATGTCCATCCATGTCCACCCCGTGTCCATCTGTGTCCATCTGTGTGTCCATCTGTGCCCATTTCTGTGTCCATCCCTGTGTCCACCCCTGTCCATCTGTGTCCATCCATGTCCATCCCTATGTCCATCTGTGTCCATCTGTGTCCACCCCTGCCTCCACCCCCGTGTCCCCCCTTCCTCCCTGTCCCCTCCACCCCCCTCCCCACCCCAAGCCCCCCCTGACCTCCTCACTGACCCCACCCTGGGGTGGTCACTCACCCGGTGCCCTCCGTCCGCAGGCGATTACTGGATCGACCCCAACCAGGGCTGCACCCTGGACGCCATCAAGGTCTTCTGCAACATGGCCACGGGTGAGACGTGCGTGTACCCCAGCCCCGGCAGCATCCCCAGGAAGAACTGGTGGAGCAGCAAAGCCAAGGAGAAGAAGCACGTGTGGTTTGCCGAGACCATCAACGGTGGCTTCCACGTGGGTGTCCGGCCTGGAGAACCGACGGGGAAAAAGGGCTGGGGGTGGTGGTTGGGCAGAAAAGTTGGAGTTATGTCCTTCCTTGGGGGTCATCTCCTTCCTTGGCCTTCCTCGGGGTGGAATTCTTGGTCGTTCCATCAGATATTGGGTGATTAGGGGATGGTGAGGAGATCCTGGGGGTGGAATTGGTGGTTGTTGGATCAGAACTGGTTGATTGAGAGATTTTTTTGAAAATTTGGAGTTATGTCCTCCTTGGGGTCAGATTCATGGTTGTTGGACTAGAAATGGTCCGATTTTGGAGGATTTTTATGGAAATTTTGGAGTTATGTCCCTCCTTGGGGGTCATCTCCTCCCTTGTCCTTCCTTGGGGTGGAATTCTCAGTGGTTCCATCAGATGTTGGGGATGATGGGGAGATCCTGGAGCTGGTTCCCACCCTGGGAGTGGTTTCCATCCTGTGGGTGGAATTGGCAGGGTTTGGATCAAAATGGTTGATTGAGAGGATTTTTTGGAAAATTTTGGAGTTATGTCCTCCTTGGGGTCAGATTCATGGTTGTTGGACTAGAATGGTTGATTTGGAGGATTTTATGGGAAATTTTTGGAGTTATGTCCTTCCTTTGGGGGTCATCTCCTTCTTGGCTTTCCTCGGGGTAGAATTCTTGTGGTTCTATCAGATATTGGGGATTATGAGGAAATCCTGGAGCTGGTTTCCATCCTGGAGCTGGTTTCCATCCTGGGGGTGGAATTGGCAGTTGTTGGATCAGAAATGGTTGATTTGGGGTTGATTGAGAGGATTTTATGGAAAATTTGGAGTTATGTCCCTCCTTGGGACATAACAGTTGGATCAGAACTGGTGGATTAGAGGATTTTTATGGGAAAGTTTGGAGTTGGTGTTCCTCCTTGGGGTGAAATGGATGGCGTTTGGCTCCAGAACTGGTTGATCCCAAGGATTTTATGGAAATCTTGGGAGAAGTGTGCTCCTTTGGGGTGAAATTGATGTGGTTTGGATCAGAACTGGTTGATCCAGAGAACTTCATGGAAAATTTGGAGAAATGTCCTCCTTTGGGATGAAATTGATGTGGTTCCATGGAAATCTTGGGAGAAATGTCCTCCTTTGGGGTGAAATTGATGTGGTTCCATGGAAATCTTGGGAGAAATGTCCCCCTTTGGGGTGAAATTGATGTGGTTCATACCAGAACTGGTTGATTTAGAGATTTTCATGGAAATCTTGGAGAAATGTCCTCCTTTGAGATGAAATCAATGTGGTTCCATGGAAATCTTGGAGAAATGTCCTCCTTTGGGGTGAAATCGATGTGGTTTGGATCAGAACCGGTTGATCCCGAGGATTTTATGGAAATCTTGGAGAAATGTCCTCCTTTGGGGTGAAATCGATGTGGTTTGGATCAGAACTGGTTGATCCCAGGGATTTCATGGAAATCTTGGAGAAATGTCCTCCTTTGGGGTGAAATCGATGTGGTTTGGATCAGAACTGGTTGATCCCGAGGATTTTATGGAAATCTTGGAGAAATGTCCTCCTTTGGGGTGAAATCGATGTGGTTTAGATCAGAACCGGTTGATCCCGAGGATTTTATGGAAATCTTGGAGAAATGTCCTCCTTTGGGGTGAAGTTGATGTGGTTTGGATCAGAACTGGTTGATCCAGAGAACTTCATGGAAAATTTGGAGAAATGTCCTCCTTTGGGATGAAATTGATGTGGTTCCATGGAAATCTTGGAGAAATGTCCTCCTTTGGGGTGAAATCGATGTGGTTCGGATCAGAACCAGTTGATCCCAGGGATTTTCTGGAAATCTTGGAGAAATGTCCTCCTTTGGGGTGAAATCGATGTGGTTTGGATCAGAACCGGTTGATCCCGAGGATTTTCTGGAAATCTTAGAGAAATGTCCTCCTTTGGGGTGAAATCGATGTGGTTTGGATCAGAACCGGTTGATCCCAAGGATTTTATGGAAATCTTGGAGAAATGTCCTCCTTTGGGATGAAATCGATGTGGTTTGGATCAGAACCGGTTGATCCCGAGGATTTTATGGAAATCTTGGGAGAAGTGTGCTCCTTTGGGGTGAAATTGATGTGGTTTGGATCAGAACCGGTTGATCCCAGGGATTTCATGGAAAATTTGGAGAAATGTCCTCCTTTGGGATGAAATCAATGTGGTCCCATGGAAATCTTGGAGAAATGTCCTCCTTTGGGGTGAAATCGATGTGGTTTGGATCAGAACCGGTTGATCCCAGGGATTTT
>JAJEOU010000189.1:185814-224717 GCA_021534815.1 Acrocephalus arundinaceus | reverse complement strand
AAAGAAGGAGATGCTGCCAGTTCCCCCAACATGCGTCAGTATTCCCAATGTTGTCCCCTGCAATATCATTCCAGACACCCCCAGTATATCCCAGTTTCCCCCAGCATGCTCAATCCCAGTCACCCCAGAGTCCTCAGTATTGTTACAGTTGCCCCCAGCATCATCTTACTCATTCCCAGTATATCCAGTTACCTCCACCACACACCAGTCATTCACAGTTGCTCCAGTCACTCCCAGTAGCCCTCAGTGTGGTCCAGTTGCTCCCAGTATTTCCATGTCCATGCTCCAAGTGCTGCTGCCAGCCCTGATCCGTGGGGATGGGAATGTCCCGCTCCCTTCCCAGGGCAGGGTCACACCTGGGCCAGGTGTGCAGGGCAGGGCCTTGCCCTGAGCCCAAGCCCTGTCCCACCTGCAGGATCTGCTTCTCCTGGGGCTCTTCCTGCTGCGGCCCCAAGCCCAGCTTGGTGCTGAACAAAGGGGCTGGGGCGGGGTCATCCCCTGGTGGGGACTGTGCACCCCCTCTTCCCCCTCCCCAAATTCCCTCCTGGGGGGCAGCAGGAGCTGGGGCAGCAGCCCTGTGGGGAGGGAAAAAGGAGGTGACACTGGGACGGTGACACTGTCCTCCCCCAAGCTCCGGGGAGAGGACACACATGGCCTCTGGGGACCCCCTCTCAAATTCTTCTGCAGCGCCAGAGGATGAACCCAAACATGGAACCCCCAAACACCGGCAGCATCTTTGGGGCCAGGTCTGGTGGCAGCTTTGGGAGTCTGGGGGAGTCACAACTGCCCCAAAACCTCCTCCCAGCCCCAAAACCACTCCCAGACCTCCAAGCCAAACCCAAAGCTCCTGCCCAGGACACTTCCAACCACTCCCTGCAACAGAAATGGCTCCAAAAACCACAAAACCCCTTCCCATTTCCCACAAGCCTCACTCAAATTCCCTCCAAGCCCCAAAGTCCTTCCACGACCCCAAACCTCCCTCACAACCCCCCCCCCCCCATAAGGCCACAAATCCCCTCCCAGCCCACAAATGGCCCCCAGGAGCCACAAAGCCTTTCTCAGTCCCTCCAGGAGTCCCTAAAACCTTTCCCAGCCCCCAGAGCACTGACCAGGAGAGTTTGGTGGACAGGAATATCCACAGCCAGGAGCAGCTCAGGCACTTCAGCAGTGGTTTGGGTACTTTGGGGGGGACACCCCGGATAGGGAGACCCAGGCCAAAGACTGGGACAGACAACCAGAATTCCTGGAGAACAGGCAGGATCAGGTGGACACATTCTGCTGCAACAACTACGAGATCATGGCCATGTCCCTTGGCTTGGGTGGTCCCAGAACACCTAACCCCCCCCTGAATATTCCCCTGAACCCCACATTGACACTCAAATCCCAGTAAAATGATTCAGCTTTAGATCTCTGCTGCATTTCTTTATTTTTACCCCAGTTGTGGGTGTTTTGAAGGGATAAAGATGGTAATTTTTCAGGTGGGAAATGATCTTCAAGATCATCCAGCATTGCTTGATGCCACATGAAGAAAAAACTGGAAAGAGAAGATGAGATTTTTTGGGCTGTAACATCAACAAATCAGCTCTTTCCAATGAATTTCCAGTGTTGATCAGAGTCTTGATGGATGTTCCTGTCCCAGAATTCTTCCAGGTGTCTATGGGGAGCCAGGAGGACATGGAGACCACCAGCCAGGTGTCTTCCCAACCTGGATCACCAGGAATGTGGGTCACCAGGGCTCTGCCCAATGTGGGTCCTCCTATCGGGGATGGAGTTGGAGCAGAGCACGAAGCTCTTCCTGCAGTCGGGGCACTTGCAGGGCTTCCCTTACTGGTGCCTCTGTTTGTGTCTGGTCAAGTGAGAGCTCCTGGAAAAGCTCTTCCCACTCTGGGGACACTCGTAGGGCCTCTCTCCAGTGTGGATGCACCGGTGGGTGATGAGGTGGGAGTTTCGCTTGAAGCCCTTCCTGCAGTCAGGGCAGCAGAAGGAAATTTAGGGGAGGATGTTGCAGAAAGAGGCTGTGGACATTGTGGCTGGAAAGCAGGGGATGGAGAGTGAAGCACTAAGAAGGTTTCCTTAGTGCAGATAACTGCACTTCCATGATGAGGACAAAATTTGCCTAAACTGAACATTCAATCTCAAACCCATCCAATTTTAGGCAGGAATGCCAGGAAAAGCACTTCACTCCCTGCATGCATTAATGGGTGCTGGAGTGCAGAGTGCATCCTGTGAACTCCCAGGGATTGCAGGCTGCACTGCAGGCTGCCAGGAAACACTTGCCAGGCACGGCAGAGGTTGTACATCTGTTCAAACTCATGGCAACTGCAGAGGATTCTTTCCAAGTCTCACTCCATCCCATTGCACAGGCACTGCTCCTGCCAGCATGTAGAGGTCAGGAACAGGGACAATGCAGGTGACAGGGACGCTGGGCAAGCAGTGAGTGCTGTGCCAGCACGGCCAGAATGGTGCAAGAGGCAGCACCAAACAGGCTGAGGCACCCAGAGCAACCCCTCTGTGCAGGCCTCGGGGTGAGCACACAGCTTCAAGAACGTCATGTGCTCATCCCACAGAGCCTTCTCTGCAGCTCTGGGGTAACCCTGTCAGCTTCCTGCTGGATTTGAGAGCAGAAAGAGAAATTCTCTCCTTCTGCCCATCTCAGCTACACAGAGGGGAGGGTGGGAGGCCATCTCTCCATCTGTGCACGTGTTCAAGCTAAGCCAGCCAGTCTGTAGGGTTTTAATGCAAATAAACCAGGATCAAGAACTACAAGCAACAAGAAAAACCCACACCATATCTGCATTCCAACTCCCCATTTTAAGACACCTGAGCCTCAGCCACACCCAGCTCTGCCTGGAGGTGGGGCCAAATGCTGAGATGGGGGCGTGGCTTGGGGAGAAAGGGGCGGGGCTTCACAGCATATGGCCTTGGTGGGCATGGCTAAACTACATAGGATAAATGGCAGCTGTGGTGGGCGTGGCTTAATGAAAGGGCTGTGGCTTTGCACAAGGGGGCGTGGCCTAACCCAATGGGGTGGGGCTTGATCTCATAGGGATAAAAGGAAGGTTTGAGTGGGTGTGGCTAAACCAAATGGGGCATGGCTTGCTAAAAGGGGGCATGGCTTAGCTCACATAGGCATGATGGGCAGCTCAATGTCAGCATGGCTTAAGCAAGAGGGTATGGTTTATGAAAAGGGGTATGTCCCAGCAGAAAAGCTGCTGCTCCACAGTTGGCTTCTGCCACCAAGCCTTGGCCTCACCTGGGAGAGAAAAGAGTGACCAGGTGAGAAAAGGGCTTTGCCAGGTAAGGAAAGGGCGTCGTTAGAAGTGGGCGAGGTCAGAGTGGCCATGGCCTCACCTGGTTGCAGTGTCACCTGGTGAGGGGCAGAGTCAGGCTCCCAGGTTACCTCCAGGTATGCAGGGCAGTAGCTGGGCAGGGCAGGGAGGTGGCAGAGCTGTTGTCACCCATCAAGGTGTGCCATGTGTGTGGTGGCCACGCCCACTCCCCTCAAGCCACGCCCACCCTGGCCCTGACCTCCTGCCCTCAGGGCTGAGGATACCCAGGTGTGGCTGGGGCATGGCCGCCCCTCCCCGGAGCACCAGGGCCTGGCCAGGGCAGAGCTGTCCAGTGTTGCCCTCAGCTCTGGGCACTCCGGATTCACCTGTGGGGGAAAAATAGCAGAGTTTCGGGCATTTTCCCACCCTAAATTGGCAATTTCCAACCATGAAATTTGTGGGTTTAACCCCTGAATGTTCGGGATATCAGGTCTATCCATTGACATGCACAGAGGTATTTTGACATCAGGTCTACCTAATGAAATGACGGGCAGGGAATGGAAATCATATATTTGCATTGAACTGAATGGAGAAGAAAGGAAACAAGATCTACCCATTGAAATCAATGGATGGAAAAGGACACCAGGTCTACCCCAATAACGTCAATAGGGATTTAGGGACACCAGGTCTACCCCTTTTCAAGTCCATGGAGATTTTACGGCCAGATCTAACCATTAATAGGGCTTGATTGGGAAGGGTTACTGGTTAAACTGGGAGCACTGGGAAGGGCTAAGGGGAAGCTCTGGGGAGGAACTGGAAGCACTGGGGTGGAGTTGGAAGCACTGGGAGGGAGAAACAGGAGAAAATGAGCAAACGGCAAGCAGTGGGAGGGGTTACTTGGAGCACTGGGAGTGTCCTAGGGGAAGAACTGGGGTTGCTGGGAGATCCAGGGCATTACTGGAAACACTGGTAAGGGTTACTGAGGGTAAATGGAGGTAAATGGGACACCAGGTCTACCCCAATAACGTCAATATGGATTTAAGGACCCCAGGTCTACCCCAATAATGTCAATAGGGATTTAGGGACACCAGGTCTATCCATTAAAGTCAAAGGGATAAGTGGGACACTGCATCTACCCAGTCAAAGCAGGGGGGAATCACGACCACCCAGTTTTTGCAGGGGCCCAAGAATTTTGGGAGGTACCCAGGTGTATCCAAATGATTTTGAGGGGGAGTCCAGGTGATTTTGGGGGGTATGCAGGCAATTTTTGGGGGGATCCAGGTGCTTTTTTGAGGGAACACATGTGATTTTTGGGCTACCCAGGTGTACCCAGGTGATTTGTGGGAGATCCAGGTGACTTTGGAGGTACCTAGGTAATTTGGGGGGGGTATCCAGGTGACTTTTAGGAGTATCCAGGTACTTTTTGAGTGTTCCCAAGTGATTTTGGGGGGATACAGGAGATTTGGGGTGGTATCCAGTAGATTTTTTGGGGGTACCCAGGTGACTTTGAGGGGACCTAGGTGATTTGGGGGGTTCCCAAGTGTCCTCACTCACCCTGAAAGGCTGGAATAATGTGACGGCCACCCTTGTGTCCTCTCCTTCGACGTGGACACAGATGACCCTCAGTGGTGGGGGGACTCTGCAGGGACACTCCGACATTCAGGGGCCACCCAAACATTTGGGGGGCACTGAATTATGATTTTAAAGAGTTAAGATTATAGCTATACAAAGGAAGTAATTTATATGGATAAGAGTGTAAATTAGATAGGCAAATGATAGGTTAATGATTATTAGATGCCTAAACTAGAGACAATTGTTGTATTGTTTGCCATTATGAGCTTGTTTATACAAGGAAGTGGAATAAGTGAACCATTATAAGAACAGACTGAAACCAGTAGAACAATGACCAGCACCTGGACTTTATATCAATCAATCACCAAGCAGGGGACCTTGGATCGTGCCAGAGGGTCACAGAGACCTGATGAAGACTCTCCTGACTTCATCCTTTGAGAACACTGATCCAATTCAAGAGAAGAATTGCTCACAACTGAAGGACTAATAGCCTCATTAAATAAAGAGCAGGGATGGAAGATGCTGGGGTTATGCACATGTATTGTATATAAAATCTTGGGAAATAAATAGAAGGCAAAAAACCTTGGATGATGCAGTCACACCTTTCAGAGACGACTCCCGTGCCATCTGCTGGTGTTAATAAACATAACACTTTTTAACTTTAACTAAATAGAGAGTCTCTGTCCATGACCATATCTGTTTTTAATGATTAACACTTGAGATTGTCTAAAACTTAGAAGTTTTAGATTGCTAAAAAAGGAAGAAAACCCATCTTTGCCAGAGTGCACCCAGTTGTCAGAGCAAAGCAGGTCCCAGATGAGTGAGGAAAGACAGGATGGGGTTGGAGAATGTGGAGCAAGGTTGTCCACACTGGGTGAGACCTCAAGGCACAGCTTCTCTGAGCAGGCCAGACATCCTGAGGATAGACCTTGGATCAATATCAATCCCTGAATGTTGCAGTCATCTCTTCTCTGAAGAGAAAAATACATCCTTGAAAATAGGAATGTGGGTTCATTAAAAGCTCTATGAAATATTTCTCCATAACATTATGAAAAAAAGACTTCCTAGTTAACTGCATCAGACCAGAGGGAAATCAAGGCACAGCCATGGTTTGTCAGGACTTGCCTGATCCTAATGAGCCCCGTGGTGCATTTGGTGCTGAGCCTTGGAACCTCAGGGCCTGAGAGGAGATTGCACAAACCTTTGCAGGAGTCAAAGTCAGAGGAAACACCCGAAGTGTCTCAGAGCATTAATGGGTCCCACTATGGTCAATGCCCAACACAGGCTCCTCATGATGTCTGTAGAGGAGGGAACTGGAGGCCAGGACTGCACAAAAACCTCTCAGAGACTCAG
Organism: Acrocephalus arundinaceus; assembly: GCA_021534815.1. Classification (NCBI taxonomy): domain Eukaryota; kingdom Metazoa; phylum Chordata; class Aves; order Passeriformes; family Sylviidae; genus Acrocephalus; species Acrocephalus arundinaceus. The sequence continues at coordinate 218,523 of JAJEOU010000189.1, read as the reverse complement.
CGTGGGATGGAAAATCCAAAGGAAAATTCAAAGTATTTTAAAAATCTTGAGTATCTCAAAGCATTACTGAGACCCATTGTGTGTCAGTGCAAAGCTCTCAAGAGACTCATTAAAGCAGATAATTAGAGGCCAGGAATGTACAAAAACTTCTCAGACACTCAGTGGCAAAAAGAAGTACTTAAACTAACCCTGAGTACCTTGAAGTATTAATAAACCCCACTGAGTAATTTTACTAGTTAAGAATCCCAAGGGACTTGTTAAAGCAGATAATTGGGGCCGTGATTGCACAAACCTCTAAGGATCAGTGTCAAAAAAAAGTTCTGTAATAAACTTTGAGTACTCTGAAGTATTAATGAGCCCCAATGAGTGTTTTTACTGACTAAGAACCCCAAGGGACTCGTTAAAGTAGATAATTGGGGGCCATGATTGAAGAAACTTTTCCTAGAGTCAGTGTGAAAAGGGAAACACCAAGTACCCTAAAATAACTGGAGTACCTTGAAGCATTAATGAGCCCCACTGAGTGTTGTTACTGACAAAGCCTCTCAAGGGACCAATTAAAGCAGAGAATTGGAGGCCAGGATTGCAGAAACCTCTCAGAGACTCCAAGGCAAAAGCCAAACCCAAAGGCCTTGGAAAAACCTGCAGTCCCTGGCAGCATGAAGGAGCCCCCCAGGGCCATTGCTGACCAAGGCTCCTTCCCCAGGGACTCCTTCCAGCACATCCTGGAGGCCACTGGCATGGGAGGGGGATGCTGAGGGCAGCACAAGGGGCTGACAGAGCCCAGCCTTGCTGGGGCTGTGCCAGGAGGCCCCAGGGCCTCAGGACAAGGGGTCTCCTCAGTGTCCTTGGTGGCACAGAGGCTGCTGTGGCCCAGGGCACCAAGCCTTGGCTTCTCTTTGTCCCCACCTGTCATCACTGCCTGCAGTTCTCTGCTCTGCCTGGGGCCTGGGGACACTTTCTGTGTCGTGTCCCTCGGTGGGACCCATTAAAACTTCCAGAAACTTTGCAGTTGGCTTCTGCCTTGGAGTTCTGGAGAGGTTTCTTCAGCTCCCTCTCAGGGGCTGATGTTCAGGGCCTCAGCACAAAGCCCTGAGAGGGTCATTAAAGTCCTTGTGCTGTGTCTGTGGTGATGAGCTGGGCTGAGCTCATCATCCAGAGGGAGATCCTGGCAACCAAGAAGAGCTTAAAAACACATTTCTCTGGATGAGCAGCTTTTCTGCCAGCCCAGCAGGGCTGGGGCACTGCCTGCAGCCACCCCGGGCACAGCACACAGGCACACAGGGCTTCAGCTCAGCCTGGGCTGGCAGCACAGAGCAGAGCTCACTCAGGGCTCACTGCAGGAGAAATCCTCCCAGGCTTGCAAACAGTCACTCTCTGGCTGGGGGAAGAGAAGCTGCAGCTCCTGCTGGGATCTCCTGAAGCTGCCACATCCCACAGCTTGGAGCACCTTCCAGGAGCACTGTGGGAGCTGCTGCAGGGCAGGGATGTGGCCCTAGGGCAGGACTGGGTTTCCCTGCTGCCCCAGCCCAGGCCCAGCACAAGGCAGCTCCCTGGGGCCAGGCTCTGCTGCAGGGCTGAGCAGCCGGGGCTGCAGCCAGGGGTGCCCAGGGCTGTGGTGCAGAGCAGGGTCCTGCAGCCCAGGGCGCTGTGCTGGCCCAGGGACTCTGCTGCCTGCCAGGGTCAGCTCTCAGCCGGCCCGGGGAGCTGCTGCCAGCGCTGGGGAGAAGCTGTGGGGGGAAGGAGCCACCCTGAGCAGGGCAGGGGCTGCTGCTGCTGCTGCTGCTGCTGCTGAGAGGGGCTGTGTGGGGCAGGGCTGCTCCCAGCTCCACACCAGCCTGGGCACAGCTGCGGAGGACACTTGCCAAAAGAAAGTAAGCCTGGCATTGCTGTAAAGATCAGGAGCTTTCCTGAGAGTGTTTTCATTATCCTGCTTGGGAAGGATGGGAAATTTGGGGTGATGACAAAAAGATTTTTACTTTTTATACAATTTTCATATGTTAGTAGCTCTTTTAACTACTAATTTATAGTTATAAACTATTATCCTTAATTTCCTCTATTCAACTACTTTTACATACATATAAAACTATAATTCTTAATTTACTCTAGTATTTTCCTACCCTTTCTATTCAATTTTGGAACAACTAGCAGACCAAAATACATTCCTGAAATACTGTATTGTCTTATTATCAGGAAGAGGGCTTAAAAGAAGAACATTTTGGTTTTTATTCAGTGTGAGCAGTCATAAAAAAAGTGGGGCAAAGAAGCCCTTGGACCAATTGCAGTGGGTTTACCCAGGGGTGTGTAACTGGGGCAACTGAATCTCCTATTGCATATTCCTGTTAAATATCCTAAGTAAGCAACCTTAAAAAATTGTTGCAATCAGGGGCTGCATATGCCCCATCCCCTCTGGGGCACCTGGAAGCTTCCAATAAAAGTTGGGTTCACACCTTACTGTTCTAACACTTTAACAAAGGGTTTTTTTCTCTTTTGATTATAGGCAACAGGAGGATGAGAGAAGCAGAACAGGAATTGTAATCACAGAATCACAGAACATTCTGGGTTGAAAGCAACACAAAGAATCATCAAAGTAATGTCTCAACATTTACAGAGACTCTCTGCCAGCTGTCTCTGCCCTGCCCTCCCAAGCACAGAACCACCACATCTGCTCTTGTTTCTGCCCTGCCCTGATCCTGTCCCTGTCATCTGGTGCTCTCAGGGAGGCTCTGGCCTTTGCAGCAGCTGAGTCAGGCACTGCCCTTGGCATTCCTGCCAGGCAGCTGTGGCCATGGCAATGGGGTGTCCAAGCTTCCCTGGGACCTGTGGGGCTGTGGGCAAAGCAGTCCATGGGAAAGGGGAATGAGCTGAGCCCCCTCCCTGAGATCCCATCATGGGCACAGCCAGGGATCTCCTTGCTGTGTCCTTGCCAGCTCTGAGCTGCCCTCCTGGCTGCAAATCTGTGCCAGAGCCCCTGGGAGTTCCCTGAATGTGCCACGGGGAAGTGCAGAGATGCCAGAGCTGAGGAAATGCTGCTGGGTTTGCCAAGGGAGCCGGGAGTGTCCTTGGCAGAAGGGGGTGCTGAGACCTTGCCCAGAGCCCTTTGGAGAGGGGGAGACATTGAGGGATCCCTGTGCTCTGGGCAGGGTCTGGTTTATCACAGGGTGACAGGGGAGTGTGATTGTGCTCTGATTGCAGCCAAAGCTGCAAACCCAGGGCAGTTGGGAACAAGCCCATCCAGCCCCTCACCTTCCCTGAGCCACAGGGAATCCTTTGCCTCGCTCATCTCTCAGTGACAAACTGTGAGTGCAGCAGAAATGCTGGCTAAAATTCCTTCCTGCTCTCCATGTCCTTTAGAAATGGGAGTGCAGATGGCAACAAGCCTGTCTGCATTAGAACTGTTTCCAGTGACTAATCCTGATTATCCAGCCTTGTCCCTCTGCCACATGGCCACAAACCCAGGGCAGCAGGGCAGGGATGGCTCCTGGAGAGCCCCCATGCACAGGCCTGGCTGCTCCTGGCACACTCAGACAGCACAACTGGAGCTCAGGCAGGGACCTGGGGGAAGGTTTTCCCAGAGCAGGAACAAGGGTGGGTGAGTCACAGCGGGACAGTCTACAGGGAATGGCCCAGGTTTGGCTCAGAGCAGCCTCTGCTGACTTGTCCCTGTCCTTTCTTTATGAACAGGTGCCCATGTCCAGCCAGAGCAAATGTCCAACAGCAGCTCCATCAGCCACTTCCTCCTGCTGCCATTGGCAGACATGCGGCAGCTGCAGCTCCTGCACTTCTGCCTCTTCCTGGGCATCTCCCTGGCTGCCCTCCTGGGCAACGGCCTCATCATCAGCGCCGTAGCCTGCGGCCACCTCCTGCACAGCCCCATGTTCTTCTTCCTGCTCAACCTGGCCCTCACCAACCTGGGCTCCATCTGCACCACTGTCCCCAAAGCCATGCACAATTCCCTCTGGGACACAAGGCAAATCTCCTATGCAGGATGTGCTGCACAGCTCTTTTTCTTTTCCTTCTTCATCTCAGCAGAGTATTTCCTGCTGACCGTGATGTGCTATGACCGCTACGTGTCCATCTGCAAACCCCTGCACTACGGGACCCTCCTGGGCAGCAGAGCTTGTGCCCACATGGCAGCAGCTGCCTGGGCCAGTGCCTTTCTCTATTCACTGCTGCACGCAGCCAATACATTTTCCCTGCCCCTGTGCCATGGCAAAGCCCTGGGCCAGTTCTTCTGTGAAATCCCCCCAATTCTCAAGCTCTCCTGCTCCCAATCCTACCTAAGAGAACTTGGGCTCATGACTATTAGTGTCTGTTTAGCATTTGGTTGTTTTTTGTTCATTGTTTTCTCCTATGTGCAGATCTTCAGGGCTGTGCTGAGGATCCCCTCTGAGCAGGGACAGCACAAAGCCTTTTCCACCTGCCTCCCTCACCTGGCTGTGCTCTCCCTGTTCTTCACCTCTGCAGTGTTTGCTCACCTGAAGCCTCCCTCCATCTCCTCCCCATCCCTTGACCTGGCCCTGTCAGTTCTTTACTCGGTGGTGCCTCCAGTCCTGAACCCTCTCATCTACAGCCTGAGGAACCAGGAGCTCAAGGCTGCAGTGTGGAGACTGATGACTGGATGTTCTCAGGAACATTAAAAAGCTTGCCAATTTCTGCAAATCACTTGTAATAAAAGTCATCATTGATACTTCTTGTTGGTTTTGCTGTAGGGATTTTTCCTGTGTTTTTTAGTTTTATTTTGTTCAAAAAGTAATGTGTTGCTTATGTCATATCTCATTTTTTTTCTCACCACCTCCCCTGTGGCAACAGATTGTGTCAATGAGGGGCTGCACTCTTGGTGGCTTTAAAGGAACTCAAGGATCTCCCAGCCAAGTTTTCTGCAGAGATCCCCCTTTGGTTCCCTTCTCCGCAGCTGCAGCAGCAATGTCTGTGTGCAGAGCTGGGGGCAGAACAGTGCTGGCACAGCAGCTGTGCCCAGCAGCAGAAGCAGCAGCCCTTGGTGTTGCCAGTGCTGCTGCTGTGGCCCTGCCCCGCTGCCCTGCTGGCCCTGGTGTTGCTGTAGGGCCTGAGTGCTCTCGGGGCCGGGCACAGTGCTGGGGGTGGCAGTGCCGGGGCTGCAGCAGGGACAGGCCATGGGCACTGCTGGGGCAGCGCTGACGCCTCAGGCCAGGGCCTGGGGGCTGCAGGCTCCTTGCCCAGGCTCTCTCCAGAACACTTTGCCCAGGCCAATGCTGAGCACAGAAAAGCCCCAGGAGCAGCCCCAGGCTGGCCGTGGGCAGGCTGGGGGCAAACAGCATGGCTGGGGCTCTGCAAGGTGCCTGGGGGCAGCTGGGATCCTACTGGGATCATACTGGCAGCAACTGGGAGAGAGCCTGGGCCCATGCTGGAGGAGACTGGGATCATACTGGATCATACTGGCAGCAACTGAGGGAATGCACTGTGGGTGACTGGGAGTGGCTGTGAGCAACTGGAATCAGGCTGGAAGTAACTGAGGACAACTGGGAGTGACTGGGAACATGCTGGTACCAACTGGGATACTCTGGTAGAGACTGAAACCACAGTGGGGGTAAATGGGAGCAGCTGTGCCCATGCTGGGGTCATACTGGGATCCTACTGGAACCAGACTGGGAGTGACTGGAAAGGTGCTGGCTGGGACTGGAACCATGCTGGAGGTGACTGGAAGTTACTGGGCTCAAACTGGGAGTGACAGGCAGTCACTCAGGGCATGACTGGAATAATACTGGGAGTATCTTGAAGTGACTGGGGTCATACTGGGGGTGACTGGAACCAAACTGGGGATGACTGGGTCCTACTGGGTTCATCCTGGGAGCCACTGGGATTTCAATGGGTGTGAACAGATCCTGGCTGGGAGTTACTGGGAGCTACTGTTGGGAGGAAAATGTGGACACATTGGGAGCTACTGGGATCAACTGGAAGGGACTGGGACCATGCTGAGGGGACTGAGACCACAAGGGGGAAACTGGGATCATTTGGGGATTATACTGGGACCACACTTTGGGTAACTGACAGAAACTGGGATCATGCTGGAGGCAACTGGAAAAAACTGGGAAAGACTGGGATCATTCTGAGGTAACCAGGACCTTACTGAGGAAACTGGGATGCACTGGAAGTGCTGGTAACTTTACTGGGGACAATGGAACCACACTGGGAGGAACTGGGAACAACTGGAACTATTCTGGCAGCAGCTGGGATAACACTGAGTGTGACTGGACTCCTACTGGGATTGACTGGGAGTGGCTGTGAGCAGCTGGAATCACACTGAAAGCAACTTAGAGGAACTGGGAATGACTTGGAGCATGCTGGGAGTGACTGGGATATACTGGGGTAGACTGGGAGCCATGAGGATCATACTGGAGGCTGCTGGGGTCATGCTGGAATTGAAAGGGAGAAACTGGGATCACACTGGAGGCCACTGGCATCAGACTGGGAGTGACTGGCATCGTTCTGGGATTATAGTGGGTGTTAATGGACCCTGACGGGGGGTTACTGGCAGCTACCAAACCCATGCTGAGAGCCTACTGGGGATGCCCTGGGAGGAACTGGGAATGACAGGATGCATGCTGGTGACAACTGGGATGTACTGGCAGTGACTGGGATAAAGCTGGGGGCAACTGAACCATGCTGGGGTAACTGGGAGTGCCTGGTAATGACTTACGAGAATGTTCAGGGCAACTGGGATATACTGGGAGTGCCTGAGACCATGCAAGTGGTAACTTGGGCCACAGTGGGAGCCACTGGGAATGTGCTGGGAGAAACTGGGACCCTGCTGGGGGCAACTGGGCACAAGTGTGAGTGACTGGGGCCCTGCTGGGAGAGACTGGCATCATACTGGACTCATTCTGGGATCATACTGGGAGTTACTGAGGCTGTGCTAGGGGCAACTTGGAACACACTGGATAAAAGTGGGAGCAACTGGGAAAAACTGGGAGCAACTGGGACCATGCTAGGGGCAAATTACATCATAATGGGGAATGACTGGCAGTGACCGGGCACATACTGGAAGTGCTGAGGAAACTGGAACCTGTGCTGAGGAAAGGTAAATTTGGAATCTAGAACAAACAAAGAAGGCAATTTCCCATCTGGTCCCTAAATTTCCACAATGCTCTTGGATTGTTTTGCCAATTGTGTGCCCCCTATACCTGTAACATTTCCAGTCATGGGTTGCAACTCCCAATGTGATGGCCACTGGTGTGGTGGTGGTATGACTGTCACATGTGATCCTGTGTCCATCATTCCCTGGAATTGGATGAAATCCGCCTTCCTCTTGAGCCCACACCAAATTATGGGTTTGTTCTCTCCCACCATTTCTGTCCAATAGACCCAAAGGTCCAGACCATCCTAGGGCAGTTTGGGCAGTGGTATGGCCTGGGCAATGACTCGGCCCTTTGGTAGGAAGAGGGGAGGATGGACACAACGTGCCAAGAGAGCTCGTTGCTCCAGATCTGATGGCAAAAGTGCTGGACTAATCTTGATCTCCGAGGGAGTGTACTTAGAATCCCTGATAACAAGGCACTTACTATCAGTCTGCTGTAGGTTGGTCACGTGTCCAGGGTCAACGGTGACCACTTGCCAGTCCGGTGTGTTGAAAGGCAAACCTGTTGTTAACTCAAGCCTAAATGGCTTCCATATCCTCTTGGTTGTTCCCAATCCTGAGAGTTCCTTAGGGTCCCAAACCTTCCCGGAATTGGGTTGCCTCACAACTCTAAAAACCTGGTGACCTGTCCCATTTTTCTCATCATGTGAGAGAAGCTCACACTCCTCCCCTCGTTTTTTGGAACTGGATTGTTCATTTCTCCCCTTTCCCCACAGTTCCCAGCAGTGTGTGTGATGTTTTATTCTTAAAGGGACAAAAGCACATCACATGTCCCTCCCACCCACACTGGAAACATTTGACCCTCCCAGCCACTGCTGGTCCAGCTGGAATGGTGGCTGGTGCTGCAATCCGGCCTCTGAGCCCAGACCCTTTCCGCTGTTCATCTGGGTCCCTTATGGCTCACTTGGTGCAGGTCTCAGTGAGGAGGTCCAGGGTTGGAGGTGGAGCAACCAGAAGCCCGGAGATGATCCTCTTGCAGACATCACTGGCATTGCTTTGTGCCACTTCCAGGCACCAAGTGGCTTTGTTCCACTTCCAGGATCATCTTCTGTTGCAACTCCTGGTCCTCTCTCTGGTTTTCCAACACTGCATGAAGTCTATCTGTAAAATCTAGGAAAGGCTCAGAAGGGGATTGTTTAATTGAGATAGAACTCTGCCTAGGATCTTTAGTGGGCATGATCTGAAATGCCCTTTTGGCAGGATCCTTCACGTGATTTAACAGAGGAGGGGTTACTGGATTACACTGGGTTTTACTGGTTTGTAGTGGGATGGGGTGCTGGGGGTTACTGGGTTATACTGGGATATACTGGGAGAGGGATCAGCATTTGAGTGAGTGCCCCCTGCTTGCAGGGAGGACTTGGTGAACCACTGTGTGTTATTCTGGTTTATACTGGGAGAGGGTGTTGGGGGCATTGGTTTATACTGAGTTATACTGGGATAAACTAGTTGTGAGTGACTGGGTTATACTGGGTTACACTGGTTTGCACTGGTTTATACTCATTTTTACAGGAATGGTATGCTGGGAGCATTGGTTCATACTGTGTTATACTGGATGTACTGGATTATATTGGGATGTACTGGTTTATACTGGGATGGGGCTTGGGACCCACTGGAGTGACTTCAGGTTCTGCTGGCCTTACTGGTTTATACTGGGAGCTGCCCCCACAGGGCTCAGGTGATTGGGGGATGCTCCTGATGCTTGCCGGTTCATACTGGTGCCCTCCCAGTATAAACCTGGTAAAAGTAGGAGCCCCAAGACCACACTGGGGCCCTTAGAGCTGCCTTTCATGGGTAGACCTGACGTCCCAACATCCCTGTTGGTTTGAACGGGTAGTCCTGATGTCCCTTAATCCCTATTGACTTCAATAGGGTAGACCTTGTGCCCCTAAACCCCATAGAGAGAATGGGTTTGGGTGCATTAACCCTTACTGGTTTGTAGTGGGAGCTGCCATCTCAGGCCGCAGGGGCCTGGGGGCAGTTCCCAGTGCTTACTGGTTTGTACTGGTGCCCTCCCAGTCCACACCTGGGACCACAGACAGGCACTGGTGGCCAGGTAGGACCCCGAGGCCAAGCTGGCCTTTGCCATGACCTTGCTGAGCCACAACTTCTCCAGCTTCTTGGCCTGGCACCACTGGCTGTGACTCCTGGCACCCACCGGGAACTGCAGGAATGGCGAGGGTGGGATGCTGCCCCCCAAAAGGCTGAAGGAAGGTGAGAGATTCCCCTGGAAAAATTCCCAGAATTTCACCAAGATCCTATTCCAAAAATTCTCCAGCCCCTTGCTTGAACTTGAGCTCTGTTGGGTTCAATGGTGTCCAAAAAATTTCCATTGACTTCAATGGGTAGATCTGCTGTCCCAAAAATCTCCATTGACCTTAATGACAAGACCTGTTTTCCCTAAATCCCCATTGACTTCAGTGGTAGACCTGATGTCATTACAGTCATTAATGGATAGACCTGGTGTCCCCAGATCACCATTTCCATTGATGGGTAGACCTGTTTTCCTGAAATCCCCATTGGTTTCAATGGGTAGACCTGGTGTCTTTAAATCCCCATTGTCCTTAAAGATTAGACCTGGTGGACCAAAAAATCCCATTATTTCAATCGGCAGACCTGACATCCCTAAATTCCCAGTAATGCCTGGACCCAATTTTCCAAATTTCCCACATTTGTGGCTTGACCTGGTGTTCCAAAATTCTCTTTATCTTTAATTAAGATGAATCTGGTGTCCCTAAATCTCCATTGCCTTGAATGGGCAGACCTGGTTTCCCCAGATTGACATTGCCCTTAACAGACATGGTCTCTAAAAAATCCCTTTTGATTTTCATGGGTAGACCCCATGTCCCTAAATCCCCATTGGTTTCAAAGGCTAGACCTGTTGTTCCTAAACATCATTGGTTTTAATGGGTAGACTTGTTGTCCCTAAATCCTCATTGGATAAAGAGGTTGAACCTGTTGGCCCTAAAAATCTCCACTGGTTTTAATGGGTGGACTTCCTGTCCTTAAAAATCCCCATTGGTTTCAATGGGTAGACCTGGTGTCCCTAAAAATCCCCATTTGTTTTGATGGGTAGACCTGAGCCACCTCACACCTGGGTGCCTCCATTCAGATCTCAGGGTGTCCCCTGGCTGCCCCCTGAGATTTTGGGGTGCCCCCTTTGCCCCTCTCCAGAGGTGGAGCTGCTGCAGAACACCGTCTTCACCGACCCCACGGACTAAAGCACGTGGGTGTACCTGCACAGCATCCTCTCCAGAGGTAACTCGGGGCTTCCTCCCATCCCTGGGGCCCTCCCCTGGACTTTTGGGGTGCCCCTTGAATGTTGGGGTGCCCCCTGAATTTTGGAGTGTCCCCCCACAACCCCCCTGCCTCAGAGTGTCATCTGTGTGAACACTGACTGTGAGGACGCGATTCTGGCAGTCATCTTCTGCCAGGCCATCAGGGTGAGTAGGGATCCCTGGGAACCCCAAAAAATCACCTGGATTCTCCCCTCCCCAAATCACCCTGGTACTCCCCAAAACCACCTGGATACACCTAGATACTCCTTCAAATCACCTCAGTACCCACAAAAAATTATTTGAGAACCCCTCAAAAGTCATCTGGATACACCTGGGTACCCCCCAAAATCCTCGGGCCCCACCAAACTGGTGGTTGTGAATCCCATTGCATTGACTGGGTAGATGTGGTGTCCCTAAATCCCTATTGACTTGATTGGGCAGACCTGGTGTCCTGTCTACCCCCATTTACCCCCAGTAACCCTTCCCAGTGTACCCAGCAATGCCCCAGGGCTCACAGTAACTCCAGTGCCCACCCTCAGCCACTCCCAATGCTCCCAGTAACCCCAGTTCCCGCCCTTAGCCACCTCTAGTGCTCCCAGGAATAGCTCCCAGTTTGATTAGTTTACCCTCCCAGTCCTCCATGTAGCCCCTCCCAGTGCTCCCAGTTTGCCCAGTTTCCCCCTTTCCTCCCTCCCAGTCCTTCCAGTTCCTCCCCCAGTGCTTCCAGTTCCCCACCAGTGCTTCCCCTTAGCCTTTCCCAGTGCTCCCAGTTTAACCAGTAACCCTTCCCGACCAAGCCCTAGTAATGGACAGCCCTGATATCCCTACATCCCCATTGACTTTAATTGGGGTAGACCTGGTTTCCTGTGGAAAAAATAAAAAGTAAAACAGGCCTGAACTTTTAAACTTACAAAGATAGTTTATTTACACACTCTAAAGTATAAAGGAAAAAATAAAAAAAAAAAATTAAAGCTTCAAAACACTTCTCTTTCCCCCAGAAACTGTTCACTTTCCCAAAACTAACATAGAGAGACAAAACTGTGATTTTCAGTCAGTTTCAACAATTTAAACATAATCTTTCATCACCTTTGGAGAGGAGTCTCACTAGATGTCCCATTGGAGACATTCACCACAAGAACAAACCAGTCTGGTGGCTCCCAATGTCACCAACCTCCAGCCGCTGGATTTTTGCAGATTGTGCCATCTCACCCATGAGCAGCCTTTCTCTTGGCTACTCATGGGCCTCTCAGCATATTTGGTATATTAGTTTAAGAATGCTTTTTTTAGTATTTTGCAAAGATCCTCTTCTTCTATCTTTAAAATCGTTTCTCTCTCAAGAGACCTCCTTTCACTACAGCTAAAGGGCCAAATCTGCATCTCAGACAGCTGAGACCTCTTTTTATCTCAGGAGCTGTGGAACTTACTCTACAAACATTCTCAATGAAATCTCAATTACATCAGTCTATTACCTTCAGCTGGAACAGCATTGCCCTAAAACAGCATCAATAGATTACAAGAAATAGTCCATTTCTCCATGGTTTACATCTAGAGAAGTCCAGTCAAAAATGTCCACTTCCTCAATCCTTTTTTTCAAGATAAATTTTATCATTTCTTTTGCTGACTGTATCATGCTGTCTCTCTACATTTTAAATCACTCTGGTCTCCTTCTCTTCCTCTGCGAAAGGGTTAGAGTTCTGAAAGCTTCATGTTGCCAGGAAAGGGTTAAATCTGCCCAAGGTCTTTTTCTCTCTCTTGCTGCAGCTCGCAAATGTTAGAATGATATTTAAACCTTTTATGTCCACAGAGATGTAACTACTTTCAATTGGTTCTTTCCTCAGCTTCCTGAAAACTCATTTGCTGGTCAAAACCACCACAGCATGGGAACTGATGAAAAAAGATAGATGAAATTTTTTGTAAGTTAGACTACGTGCATAAGTAAAAGTGTATATTTGTGCCTTACTAACTTTCTGTCAAACTTTTGCCAACTATATTGATGACATTTGCTTTGCACCAATGTAGTCAATGACTTCAGATCACACTTTGTTAACAGTATATAAGCTGGAGAACACACAGAATAAAACTTCTTCCATTTTGTATCCTGATCATGTGTGTGTGTGTCACATCCGACCTAACAGTAACAGCCAGGGTGGAGCCGTCCAGCGCTGCCCTCAGCTCCGGGCACACCAGGTTCAGGTGTGGGGGAAAAAGAACAAAATTTGGGGCAGTTTCCCACCCTAAATTGGGAATTTCCAAGCCTGAAATTGGTGTTTTTAACCCCCAAATATTTGGGACATCAGGTCTACCCACTGAAATGAATGGCAGGGAAAGGGCACCAGGTCTATCTACCCTTTGAAATCAATGGATAGAAAAAAAACCCAGATCTACCCTAGTAAAGCAAAATGGGATTTAGAGACACCAGGTCTACCCATTAATAGCACTTGATCAGGAAGGGTTACTGGTTAAAATGGGAGTACCTGTCAGGGCTAAGGGCAAGCTCTGGGAGCAGAACTGGAAGCACTTGGGGGGTTTAGGAAGCACTGGGAGGGAGGAATGTGGGAAACTGAGCAAACTGGGAGCACTGGGAGGGGTTACTGGGAGCACTGGGAGTGGTTAAATGGAGGCAATGGGTTATGGAGCTCCGGGGCATTACTGGGAGCACTGGGAGGGGTTACTGGGATAAATGGGGGTAAAATGAACACCAGGTCTACCCACGCAAGTAAATAGGGATTGAGGGACACCAGGTCTACCCATTCAAGTCAATATGAAAAATGGGACACTGCGTCTGCGTCTACGCAGTCAAAGAAGTGGGTAGTCACGACCACCATTTTGGTCAGGGGCCCAAGAATTTTTGGGGGTACTCAAAATTCTGTATCCAGGTGATTTTTGGGGAGAATCCAGGAGATTTGGGGAGATACTCAGGTGGTTTTGGGGGGTACCCAGGTGATTTTGGAAAGTACCCAGGTGATTTTTGGGAAGGACTGAGAAGATTTTTGGGGGTTGCTAGCTTATTTGGGGGGGGTACCTAGATGTATCCAGGAGATTTTGAGGGTACTCATGAGATTTTTGGGTGTATCCAGTGATTTTTTTGGGTTACTAAGGTGATTTGGGGGGTACCCAGGTGATTTGGGGAGTTCCAGGGTGTCCCCACTCACCCTGACAGGCCGGGAGAAGATGACAGCCACCGTCGTGTACTCCTGGTCGATGTGGACACAGATGACCCTCGGCAGCAAGGGGGCTGTGGGTGGACACCCCAACATTCAGGGGGCACCCCAACATTCGGGGGGCACTTAATCATGATTTTAAAGAGCTAAGATTTTAGCTAAGAGATGAAAGTAATTTATATGGATCAGGGTGTAAGTTAGATTAGCAAATGATAGGTTAATGATTATTAGATGCTTAAGCTAAGGCTAATTGTTTTATTGTTTGCCATTATGAGCTTGTTTATAGAAGGAAATGCAGTAAGTGAACCGTTATAAGAACAGATTGAAAGCAGTAGAACAATGACCAGCACCTGGACTTTATATCAATCAATCAATCAATCACAAAGCAGGGGACCTTGGATCGTGCCAGAGGGTCACAGAGACCTGAGGAAGACTCCTCTGACTTCATCTTTTGAGACAACCAACCCCAATTCAAGAGAAGAATTGCGCACATGTGAGGGACTAACAGCCTCATTTAATACAGAGTGGGGATGGGAGTTGCTGGGGTTATGCATATATATTATATGTAGGATCTTGGGAAATATAAAGAAGGCAGAGAACCTTGTACAGGGTGGTGATGCCTTTTGGAGGTGATTCCTGTGCCACCCGCTGGTGTTAGTAAAAATACCACTTTCTGACTTGAACTAATTAGAGAGTCTCTGTCCATGATCATATCTGTTTTTAATGATTCACCCTTGAGGAGATTGTCTGAAACTCTGGAGTTTTAGATTCCTCAAATAAAAGAAGAAAACCCCTCTTTTGGCTCAGTGAAGCCACTTCTCTGAGCAAAGCAGATCCCACGTGAGTGAGGAGAAACTCACTTTGAGGTTGGGGTTGGGAAATAAGAAGCAAGGTTGTCCACACTGGATCAGACCTCATGGCACAGCTTCTCTGACCAGGCCAGACCTCCTGAGGTCAATATCAATCCTGGATCCATATCAATCCTGAATGGTGCAATCACCTCCTCTCATTTCTTTTCTCTGAAGAGAAAAATACACCCTTGAAAATAGGAATGTAGGTTTATTAAAAGCTCTATGAAATATTTCTTCATAACATTCCTAGTGAACTGCACCAGACCAGAGGAAAATCAAGACACAGCCATGGTTTGTCAGGACTTGCCTGATCCTAATGAGCCCCGTGGGGCATTTGGTGCTGAGCCCTGGAACCTCAGGGCCTGAGAGGAGATTGCACAAACCTTGCCAGGAGTCAAAGTCAGAGGAAACACCCAAAGTTTCTCGAAGTATTAATGGGTCCCACTATGGTCAATCCCCAACACAGGCTCCTCATGAGGTCTGTAGATGAGAGAACTGGAGGCCAGGATTGCACAAAAACCTCTCAGTAACTCAGAATGGGATGGAAAATCCAAAGGAAAATTCAAAGTATCTTAAAAATCTTGAGTATCTCAAAGCATTACTGAAACCCGCTGTGTGTCAGTGCAAAGCTCTCAAGAGACTCATTAAAGCAGATAATTGGAGGCCAGGATTGCACAAAAACTTCTCAAAGACTCAGTGGCAAAAAGAAGTTTTTAAACTAACCCTGAGTACCTTGAAGTATTAATAAACCCCACTGAGTGTTGTTACTGGCTAAGAATCCCAAGGGACTTGTTAAAGCCGAGAATTGGAGGCCAGGATTGCACAAACCTCTCAGAGACTCCAAGGCAAAAGCCAAACCCAAAGGCCTTGGAAAAACCTGCAGTCCCTGGCAGCATGAAGGAGCCCCCCAGGGCCATTGCTGACCAAGGCTCCTTCCCCAGGGACTCCTTCCAGCACATCCTGGAGGCCACTGGCATGGGAGGGGGATGCTGAGGGCAGCACAAGGGGCTGACAGTGCCCAGCCTTGCTGGGGCTGTGCCAGGAGGCCCCAGGGCCTCAGGACAAGGGGTCTCCTCAGTGTCCTTGGTGGCACAGAGGCTGCTGTGGCCCAGGGCACCAAGCCTTGGCTTCTCTTTGTCCCCACCTGTCATCACTGCCTGCAGTTCTCTGCTCTGCCTGGGGCCTGGGGACACTTTCTGTGTTGTGTCCCTCCCTGGGACCCATTAAAACTTCCAGAAACTTTGGAGTTGGCTTCTGACTTGGAGTTCTTGAGAGGTTTCTTCATCTCCCTCTCAGGGACTGATGTTCAGGGCCTCAGCACAAAGCCCTGAGAGGGTCATTAAAGTCCTTGTGCTGTGTCTGTGCTGATGAGCTGGGCGGAGCTCATCATCCAGAGGGAGATCCTGGTAACCAAGAAGAGCTTAAAAACACATTTCTCTGGATGAGCAGCTTTTCTGCCAGCCCAGCAGGGCTGGGGCACTGCCTGCAGCCACCCTGGGCACAGCACACAGGCACAGAGAGCTTCAATCACTCAGGGTTGGGAAGGGGCTGAGAAGGGACTGGGGGAGAATCACTGCCAGCCCTTGGCACAGGAACCTCTGGCTGCAGGACAATGCAGCTGCAGCTCCTGCAGCGATCTCCTCAAGCTGCAACATCCCAATGCCTACAAATTCTGTGAGTACATTCTCTGATGATCTCTTGTGTAGAGCAGCCAGGGGTGCCCAGGGCTGTGGTGCAGAGCAGGGTCCTGCAGCCCAGGGCGCTGTGCTGGCCCAGGGACTCTGCTGCCTGCCAGGGACAGCTCTCAGCCAGCCCTGGGAGCTGCTGCCAGCACTGGGGGACAAGATCTGGGTGGAAGGAGAGAGCTGGTAAGGCATGGAAGTGTTCTCCTTGTGTGGTGAGGATGCTGCATTATTCAGGACTGCTCCCAGCATGAGATTTAACTGCAGAACATTTCCAAGAAGATTATACAGGGAGCACAGCAAGGCAGCAGCTGCATAAAAGGTAGAATCCTTCTTTTATAATCTACTGTTCTGTGTTGATTTGATGAGAAATTGCACATAGATATTCATCTCTCAGTTCAGGTTGAAAAAAATTAAACAATTTTCTCTCAGATCCTAATAAACCAGGCAGTGACAGAAATCAGCACAGGGTCTCTTGCAGGCAGCACCAGTGTCGCTTTTCCAGCCTCCTCAGGGTTGCTCCAACGTTGCCATCAGAGCCTGCAGAGCCAGAGCTGGCCCTGGGCAGTGCCTGCGCTGGGAGGGGTCTGCAGGGCAGAGCTGAGCCCCCAGGGCTGGGCTGGGCTCTGGCAGCACTGGCAGGGCCCAGCCCTGGGCACAGGGAAGCAGCTGCAGGCAGGGACAGCTGCAGGCAGCAGAGCCCTGGGCAGGCAGTGGGGGGAAAGTGCCACCAAGCTGTGCTGGGGTATTGAAAGTCCTCTCCAAACTAAACTATTCCATGATTACTTTTTTTACACTTTGCCATGCCAAGACACCACAAATGGGGTGTCCCAACTCCCTCTGCCACAAGGACCTCTGGGCAGGGCATGCTGTGAAACTCGAAATGAGCCAACTCTCCTCCAGCAGTGCCATGGACAGGACCCTTGGTGTTTCCTTCGGATGCCATCCAAGCTATGAGTTTCCTTCAGGGGACACTGGGGGACAGGAGTGTCCTGGGCCAGGAGAGCTGAGACTCTAAGGAAAGGCTGAGCAAGTTTGCTCTGCTGTGGCTCCCTCTGCTCTCAGCTGTGTCAGGCTGATTTTCAGGGGAACAAAGGGGCTGTCCTTGATCTCAGAAAGGGCAGCTGGGGACAGATGGAGCCACAGAGCAGCTCCCCTCACCCTTCACTGAGTTCCAGCCAAGGCTCTTGCCTTGCACAGCTTTCTCTGATCTCCCTGCAGGGCACAGCAGGAAACCCTCTCCAACTGCCTTTGGCCATCACCATTCCTTAGCCCTGGCACAGGAGATGCTGCCCAGCTCCTCTGCCTCAGGAGCACTTTGGGCTGATGAAGCCCACGCCCAGGACTGGCCCCTGTCCCCGTTCCCATGACCCCAGTGCTGCAGAGCAGAGCTGAGCCCTTGGTGTCCATGGCAGAGCCCCTGTTCATCACAGCCACGGGGGTAGAGCCCAGCAGAGCTCCAAGAACTGAGGGGCTGAAGGAAGGGCTGTGAGAAAAGGAGAATTGGGTGGCAGAGAGCAGCAGGGGCAGGGCTGGGAGAAAGGGCTTGGACATTGCTCTGCAAAGTCTCCCCTGACTTGTCACTGTCTCCTCCTTCAACAGGACTGCATGGACAGAGTGAAGAAATGTCCAACAGCAGCTCCATCAGCCACTTCCTCCTGCTGGCATTGGCAGACACGCAGCAGCTGCAGCTCCTGCACTTCTGCCTCTTCCTGGGCATCTCCCTGGCTGCCCTCCTGGGCAACGGCCTCATCATCAGCGCCGTAGCCTGCGGCCACCTCCTGCACAGCCCCATGTTCTTCTTCCTGCTCAACCTGGCCCTCACCGACCTGGGCTCCATCTGCACCACTGTCCCCAAAGCCATGCACAATTCTCTCTGGGACACCAGCACCATCTCCTATGCAGGATGTGCTGCTCAGGTCTTTCTGATTTTCTTCTTTTTTGGAACAGAGTTTACCCTCCTGACCATCATGTGCTACGACCGCTACGTGTCCATCTGCAAACCCCTGCACTACGGGACCCTCCTGGGCAGCAGAGCTTGTGCCCACATGGCAGCAGCTGCCTGGGCCAGTGCCTTTCTCAATGCTCTGCTGCACACAGCCAATACATTTTCCCTGCCCCTGTGCCATTGCAATGCTCTGGGACAGTTCTTCTGTGAAGTTCCCCAGATACTAAAGCTCTCCTGCTCATACTCCTATCTCAGGGAACTTGGGCTTCTTGCTGTTAGTGCCTGTTTAGTATTTGGTTGTTTCATGTTAATTGTTTTCTCCTATGTGCAGATCTTCAG
The DNA here is from genome assembly GCA_021534815.1 of Acrocephalus arundinaceus. Classification (NCBI taxonomy): domain Eukaryota; kingdom Metazoa; phylum Chordata; class Aves; order Passeriformes; family Sylviidae; genus Acrocephalus; species Acrocephalus arundinaceus. The sequence continues at coordinate 200,153 of JAJEOU010000189.1, read as the reverse complement.
GGTCGTCCTGAGGATCCCCTCTGAGCAGGGACGGCACAAAGCCTTTTCCACCTGCCTCCCTCACCTGGCCATGGTCTCCCTGTTTTTCAGCACTGGCATATTTGCTCACCTGAAGCCCCCCTCCATCTCCTCCCCATCCCTGGATCTGGCCCTGTTAGTTCTGTACTCGGTAGTGCCTCCAACCCTGAATCCCCTCATCTACAGCCTGAGGAACCAGGAGCTCAAGGCTGCAGTGTGGAGACGGATGACTGGATGGTTTCAGAAACATTTAGCTGCTTGACAATTACTGGAAATCACTTGTAATAAAAGGCATCTTTGATACCTTTTGTTGGTTTGGTTATGGGGTTCTTCTTTCTAGTGCTTTACATTTTTAACCTTGTGCACAAAAAAAATACTGTTTGTGCGATTTCTCATTTTGTTTCTCTTCACCTGCCCTGAGGCCACAGACTGTTCCAATGAGGGGCTCTGCTCTCCGTGGCTTTAAATAAACTGAAGAATCTTCCAGCCAGGTTTTCTACGGTGATCCCCCTTTGGTTCCCTTCTCTGCAGCTGCAGCAGCAATGTCTGTGTGCAGAGCTGGGGGCAGATCAGTGCTGGCACAGCAGCTGTGCCCAGCAGCAGCAGCAGCAGCCCTTGGTGTTGCCAGTGCTGCTGCCGTGGCCCTGCCCCGCTGCCCTGCTGGCCCTGGTGTTGCTGTAGGGCCTGAGTGCTCTCGGGGCCGGGCACAGTGCTGGGGGTGGCAGTGCCGGGGCTGCAGCAGGGACAGGCCATGGGCACTGCTGGGGCAGCGCTGACGCCTCAGGCCAGGGCCTGGGGGCTGCAGGCTCCTTGCCCAGGCTCTCTCCAGAACACTTTGCCCAGGCCAATGCTGAGCACAGAAAAGCCCCGGGAGCAGCCCCAGGCTGGCCGTGGGCAGGCTGGGGGCAAACAATTCTCTGATGATCTCTTGTGTAGAGCAGCCAGGGGTGCCCAGGGCTGTGGTGCAGAGCAGGGTCCTGCAGCCCAGGGCGCTGTGCTGGCCCAGGGACTCTGCTGCCTGCCAGGGACAGCTCTCAGCCGGCCCGGGGAGCTGCTGCCAGCACTGGGGGACAAGATCTGGGTGGAAGGAGACAGCTGAAAGGTTTGGAAGTGTTGTCCTTGTGTGGTGAGGATGCTGCATTATTCAGGACTGCTCCCAGCATGAGATTTAACTGCAGAACATTTCCAAGAAGATTATACAGGGAGCACAGCAAGGCAGCAGCTGCATAAAAGGTAGAATCCTTCTTTATAATCTACTGTTCTGTGTTGATTTGATGAGAAATTGCACATAGATATTCATCTCTCAGTTCAGGTGAAAAAATTAAACAATTTTCTCTCAGATCCTAATTAACCAGGCAGTGACAGAAATCAGCACAGGGTCCCTTGCAGGCAGCACCAGTGTCACTTTTCCAGCCTCCTCAGGGTTGCTCTGAAGTTGCCATCAGAGCCTGCAGAGCCAGAGCTGGCCCTGGGCAGTGCCTGAGATGGGAGGGGTCTGCAGGGCAGAGCTGAGCCCCCAGGGCTGGGCTGGGCTCTGGCAGCACTGGCAGGGCCCAGCCCTGGGCCCAGGGAAGCAGTTGCAGGCAGGGACAGCTGCAGGCAGCAGAGCCCTGGGCAGGCAGTGGGGGGAAAGTGCCACCAAGCTGTGCTGGGGTATTGAAAGTCCTCTCCAAACAGAAATATTCCATGATTACTTTTTTTTTGCAGATCCTCAACAGCAAATGTCCAACAGCAGCTCCATCAGCCACTTCCTCCTGCTGCATTGGCAGACACGCGGCAGCTGCAGCTCCTGCACTTCTGCCTCTTCCTGGGCATCTCCCTGGCTGCCCTCCTGGGCAACGGCCTCATCATCAGCGCCGTAGCCTGCGGCCACCTCCTGCACAGCCCCATGTTCTTCTTCCTGCTCAACCTGGCCCTCACCGACCTGGGCTCCATCTGCACCACTGTCCCCAAAGCCATGCACAATTCCCTCTGGGACACCAGCATCTCCTATGCAGGATGTGCTGCACAGCTCTTTTTCTTTTCTTCTTCATGGACAGAGTATTTCCTGCTGACCATCATGTGCTACGACCGCTACGTGTCCATCTGCAAACCCCTGCACTACGGGACCCTCCTGGGCAGCAGAGCTTGTGCCCACATGGCAGCAGCTGCCTGGGCCAGTGCCTTTCTCATGCTCTCATGCACACGGCCAATACATTTTCCCTGCCCCTGTGCCATGGCAATGCCCTGGGCCAGTTCTTCTGTGAAATTCCACACATTCTGAAACTCTCCTGCTCACAGCCAAACTTCAGGTTATTTGGGCTTATTGTGTTTTCCATCTTATTAGCATTTGGTTGTTTATGTTCATTGTTTTCACCTATGTGCAGATCTTCAGGGCCGTGCTGAGGATCCCCTCTGAGCAGGGACGGCACAAAGCCTTTTCCACCTGCCTCCCTCACCTGGCTGTGCTCTGTCTGTTCATCAGCACTGCCTTTTGTGCCTACCTGAAGCCCCCTCCATCTCCTCCCCATCCTGTGATCTGGCCCTGTCAGTTCTGTACTCTGTGTTGACTCCAGCCCTGAACCCCCTCATCTACAGCCTGAGGAACCAGGAGCTCAAGGCTGCAGTGAGGAAACTGATGACTGGATGGTTATGGAAACGTTTAACTGCTGCCTAATTTCTACATTCACTTGTATAAAAGTAATTTTTGATAGTTCTTGTTGGTTCGGTTGTGAGTTTTTTTCCTGTGTTTTTTATATTTAATCTTTTCCACAAATAGATGTCATTGTTTGTGCCATTTCATATTTTTTCCACCTACCTGTGGCCCAATATTGTGTCAATGTGGAGCTGTGCTCTTTGTGACTTTAAAGGAACTCAAGGATCTCCCAGCCAAGTTTTCTGCAGAGATCCCCCTTTGGTTCCCTCCTCTGCAGCTGCAGCAGCAATGTCTGTGTGCAGAGCTGGGGGCAGATCAGTGCTGGCACAGCAGCTGTGCCCAGCAGCAGCAGCAGCAGCCCTTGGTGTTGCCAGTGCTGCTGCCGTGGCCTGCCCCGCTGCCCTGCTGGCCCTGGTGTTGCTGTAGGGCCTGAGTGCTCTCGGGCCGGGCACAGTGCTGGGGGTGGCAGTGCCGGGGCTGCAGCAGGGACAGGCCATGGGCACTGCTGGGGCAGCGCTGACGCCTCAGGCCAGGACCTGGGGGCTGCAGGCTCCTTGCCCAGGCTCTCTCCAGAACACTTTGCCCAGGCCAATGCTGAGCACAGAAAGCCCCGGGAGCAGCCCCAGGCTGGCCGTGGGCAGGCTGGGGGCAAACAGCATGGCTGGGGCTCTGCAAGGTGCCTGGGGGCAACTGGGATCCTACTGGATCACAGTGGGAGAGTCTGGGCCCATGCTGGAGGAGACTGGGATCATACTGGATCATACTGGCAGATATTGGGACTGCACTGTGGGTGATGGGAGTAACTGTGAGCAACTGGAATCAGGCTGGAAGCAACTGAGGACAAATGGGAGTGACTGGGAACATGCTGGGAGCAACTGGGATACACTGGGAGAGACTGAAACCCCAGTGGGGGTAAATGGGAGCAGCTGTGCCCATGCTGGGGTCATACTTGGATCCTACTGGAACCAGACTGGGAATGACTGGAAAGGTTCTGGCTAGGACTGGAACCATGCTGGAGGTGACTGGGAGCAACTGGGCTCAAACTGGGAGTGACAGGCTGTGACTCAGGGCATGACTGGAATAATACTGGGAGTAGCTGGAAGTGACTGGGTCATACTGGGGTGACTGGAACCAAACTGCGGGTGACTGGGTCCTCCTTGGTTCATCCTGGGAGCCACTGGGATCACAATGGGTGTTAACAGATCCTGACTGGAGGTTACTGGGAGCTACTGTTGGGAGGAAAATGTGGACACTTTGGGAGTACCTGGGATCAACTGGAAGGGACTGGAACCATGCTGAGAGGACTGAGACTACAACTGGGGAATTACAATCATACTGGTAGCAACTGGGGCCACACTTGGGGGAACTGCCAGAAACTGGGATCATGCTGGAGGTGACTGGAGTAACTGGGAAAGACTGGGATCATTCTGAGGTAACCAGAACCTTACTGGGATATACTGGATATACTGGCAGTGTCTGTAACCATACTGGGGAGACTGGAACCACACTGGGAACAGCAGGGACCATGCTGGGGAAAACTGGGAGTGCATTTGAACATGTTGAGAGGGACTGGGACTATTCTAGGGACAACTGGGATCATACTGGGAGGAACTGGGAACAACTGGGGCTATTCTGGCAGCAACTGGGATCATAGTGGGATCACAGTGGGAGCAGCTGAGTTCATGCTATTGAGACTGGGGTCACACTGAAGGTGACTGGACTCCTACTGGGATTGACTGGGTGTGGCTGTGAGCATCTGGAATCACACTGAAAGCAACTGGGAGGAACTGGGAGTGACTGGGAGCATGCTAGGGGTGACTGTGATATACTGGGAGAGAGTGGGAGCTATGAGGATCATTCTGGAGGGTACTGGGGTCATACAGTTGACAGGGAGCAACTGGGATCACATTGGGAGCCATTGGCATCTTGCAGGATTACAGTGGTTGTGAATGCACACTGACTGGGGGTTCCTGGGAGCTACCAGACCCATGCTGAGAGCCTACTGTGGATATACTGGGAGCAACTGGGAATGACAGGATGCATGCTGGTGAGAACTGGGATGTACTGGCAGTGACTGGGATAAAACTGGGGACAACTGAACCATGCTGGGGTAACTGGGAGTGCCTTGCAAGGACTACAAGCGTGTTCAGGGCAACTGGGATATACTGGGAGTGCCTGAGACCATGCAGGTGGTGACTGCAACCACACAGGGGATCTTGGGACAAGTGTGAGTTACTGAGGCCCTACTGGGAGAGACTGCCATCATACTGGGAGTGGCTGGGATAAAAATAGAGTCAACTGGAAGAACTGTATGAAAGTGGGAGCAACTGGGAGCAACGAGTACTGAGCTGAGGGCAAATGACATCATAATGGGGAATGACTGGCAGTGACTGGGTTCATACTGGGAGTGCCAAGGAAACTGGAAGCACATTAGGGGAGCAACTGGGCTCACACTTGGAGCGGCCACTTCTGGCACTGGTCCCCCAAACCCCTTTTCCGGCCATCCCGCTCCTCCAGGCCCAGCACCCCCACCGGGGTCCCAGCAATCCCAGGGGTCTCCCCCTCTTGGGGTGCCCACTTTGGGGTTCTCCTCTTTCAGGGGTCCTGCTCAGGGAAGCCACAGTTCTCCTGGGGCTCCCCAAACCCAGTGCTCCCCATCCCTGCTGGTCCCATACGGTCCCCACGTGGCCCCAGCAGAGCTCAGAGGGCCCAGCCCAGGAAGCCTAACCCCCACTGTGGGGGAAACCGCATCCCCCTAACCCCACCGGGGCTCTTCTGCTACTGAGACCCCCAAAAAACACCTCCCAGGAACTCCCTGATGTCCCCTCGAGGGGCATCTGTGGCTCGGCTTTGGAGCCCTGCAAGTTCCTGTTATAAATACTTTTTTATATTATTGGCTTTTTGCAAATAATAAAATGAATGCTATATCTATGTTTGAATAACTTTGCTGTATGAATATAGGTTTTTTGCTACATTAAAAAAACTTAGAAATAGCAGTGTGATAAATATATATATTTCTCAGGCTATTGCATAATATTAAAATGGAAACTACGTGATGTTAAAATGCTTTTTTTCATGTAGCTAACGTAGAGAATGGTAAAGATAATCGGGAAATTCCTCACATTTCTGGATTATCATATCTGGATGAAGACAACAGTGACAGTCACCAGAACCCCAAAGGAAGAATTTATTAACCCTCTGTTACCAGGGAGTGTAAGGACAGCAGGAAGGAACCATAGGGAGAAATAAATATATTGATTTAATCTACAGGATGGAATCAAGGCAACTCAAAGGATAAAACCGTAGAAAAGAACATCTAAACTCGAAGAAATGTTTGAATAATGCATAGAGGTCTATGAATATGCAACAGACTGATCCATTTAAAGAGTGTTTCCAAGTTAGTTGGTGTGCTCTTGGCTGAATGCCAAGCACCCAGCCATAATTTTTATTTTAACCCTTTGGTTTTGTGTCTCTTTTTGCCTTTTTAAATAAACTTTTTAAATTTTACCACAAACATGAACCTTGTTTTTCACACTCCAAACATTCCCCCAAAAAACCTTCAAACCCAGGGAGCCCCGGGATATTTGGGGTGAGCTCCCCCACCCTGGGCACCCATGGGATGGTGGCGATGGTCCTGGAGGGCTGTGAGTTCAGAGAGCAGTGGAGCCATTGGGTTTTTTCTCACCTCGTCTTCCTCCTGATTCCTGCTGCCACTCCGCCTCTTCCTCCCTCCCTCCTCCTCCTCACTCCCGTTCCCCTGACATCTCACAGCTTGCAGGAGGAGAGGGCATGGAGCCAGGACAGTTTGGAATGTTGTCGGGAGGGGTTGTGTGCCCTAGAAATGGCATCACTGGGAGTGACTGGTTTGTCCTGGGATCATATAGTGACTCGGATGTGTACTGACATCATAGTGTGATGATACTGGGATCATACTGGGAGCAGCTGAACCCATAGCAGGGGGAACTGGGATCCCACTGAGGGAGACTGGGATCATACTGGATTCATTCTGGGAGTCAGGAGCCTGCAGGGGGAAATTGAGGCAATGTTGGGGGAAATTGGGATATACTCGGAGTGACTGGGACCATGCTGAGGCTGACCAGGAGCAGCTGGGAGAAACTGGGATCCTGCTAGGGACAACTGGGAGGAACTGGGAGTGACTGGGTGCATGCTGGGGGTGACTGGAAGCAACTGGGCTTATAGTGGGATGAACTTGGGGTCATGCTGGAGGTGACTGGGATCATACTGGCAGTGAGTGTGACTGGGAGTGGTTGTGAGCAAATGGGATCATGCTGGAGGGAACTGGGGTACACTGGGAGAGACTGGAAGTGACTGGAACAAAAGTGAGGGTGAAAGGGAGCAACTGGAACCATGTGGGGTGCAACTGGTTCATACTGGCAGTGACTGGGACCACACTGGGATCATCTTTGGATCCTATTGGGAGAGACTGGACTAATACTGGGAGTGACTGGACTAATACTGGGAGTATCTGAGAGTGGCTGGGAACATACCCTGCACATCATCCCCCATACTGGGGATGACTGGGAGCAACTGGGAGCACGCTGGGAGCAAACGGCATCATACTGGGACTGAGGGGGTTGATCTAGCTGGAGGCAACTGGGACCATACTGGGAGTGATTGGAAGGAACTAGTGAATCATAATTTTAAAGAGTTAAGATTTTGGCTAAGGGATAGAAGCAATTCATATTGATCAGAATGCAAGTTAGATAAGCAAACAATAGGTTAATGATTATCAGTTTTTTAAGAAAGAACTAATTGATGTATTGTTTGCCATTATGAGCTCATTTTAGTTTTGATTTTAGAAGGAAATGGAGTAAGTGAACTGTATAAGAACAGATTGAAACCAGTAAGAACAATGACAGCACCTGGACTTTATATCAATCAATCACAAAGCAGGGGACCTTGGATCGTTCCAGAGGGTCACAGGGATGTTATGAAGACTCTCCTTTGAGATCACTGACCCAATTCAAGAGAAGAATTGCACACACATGAAGGACTGATAGCCTCATTTAATATAGAGCAGGGATGGGAAGTGCTGAGGTTATGCACTTGTATTGTATGTAAGATCTTGGGAAATAAATAGAGGGCAAAGAACCTTGTACAGGGCAGTCACATCTTTCAGAGACGACTCCTGTGCCACCAGCTGGTGTTAATAAACATTCCACTTTCTAACTGTAACTAGTTAGAATGTCTCTGACTGTGATCTTCAGTTTTAATGGCTCAGCACAATGCAAACCTCTAAATGCACCAAAATCTGCAGGAAAATTCCCACCAATACAAGCTATTCCATTAATTCCTTCTTGACTTTCTAAATTCTCCACAGCCTCCTGCTCCCAATCCAACGCCACTAGTCCTCCAGCCAACATCTGATAGAAACTATCCAAATATATTCTCTCATTTCCCCTGTCTATCCACCAGTTTACTGAATTCACAAACTCTCGAGTCCAAATGAGTCGAGCCGAAACCACTCAAGGAGAGAAATTCCCTCTATTCGTCTGACCAGACAGAATTCTCAGACCCAAACTATCTTTTTTTTAAATTCTAGCAATCAGCATCTACAAGCACAGCCTCCGTACCTAAAATCACATCTAAGCCCTTATCAAAGGCTTCTACTCTTCCTTGCCAAACTGGTCCTGTCCTTTTTCTATCCCAAATCTACTTCAAAAACGTTCACATCTCAGCTCTCAGAGATGAATCAACTCTTTGAAACAAACCACTTTTACTATTTCTTACTCAGTGTATGCTGCACTTACAACTATTCACACAAGATTACAGTGTTGCCTCAAAAATACACCACAGCTCCAAAACACAACTCCAAGTCACTTACACACGAACAAAACATTTCTTCCATGCACACTAGCACCAAAACCTTATTATTCCTGCGGCAAGCACTTACAAACCTATTATACTAAAGCACTCAACCTCTGTATCTCAAATTCCACAGGCAACAACCCCTGAACACCAGGCCTGAACAAGCCTGGGAGTCCGGACCCTTTTAACATGAACACTGGGTGTTACAGTAAATACCGTCCCCCGGAACCGGAGTACACACACACCACAGTCACAGCGGGGAGGGGGCTTTTTATTAAGGGTTTTACACAACATGCAGCGCTATCAAACGCTTTAATCATGTGCCACGCTTGCTTCATTTTTCCACAGCCATTTCAGTTGCAAAAAAAACAGAACTGCGGGTCCAAACTCCCTCTCACTTTGTGCTAATAGCACGTCTCAACAAACTCTCTCACAATCGTTCTCACAGTCAGGACACATTCACACAGCATAACAACCATAGACCAGGATTTGCCCTTACAACTGCTAGCCCCAAATTGCCAGCAAACTGAGCCCTCTACAATGCAACAAATGGCAAAATCCCCTTCTGCCAGCAACCACAGCCCGAGCCCCCCCGGCTCGATACAACAGCTCAGCAGCTCTCTGTGCTGGCAACCAAATACAACTGAGCAGACACCAACTGCAATTTCAGCGTGCAAGCACACTGTAGAGGCACAAGTTGTGTGTGGGATGTCTCCCACGGCTTACCAACGGCCTTTTCTGACCACACATTTACCTTACAGGTCACTGTTTAAAGTGTTTCAATTATTTTAAAGATACCCCTTTGTCCGGAGTTTTTAGTAGTCAGGAGTCCTTGTCTGCTGCTGGATGGACAGTCCAGGCAGGGAGTCCACACTTCCAGGAATATCCTGGGGTGTGCCCCAAGTGGGTCCTCCACACCAGCTGGTCTCACAGCTGAGCAGAGCCTCCTCCTGGCTGGGTGGCCAGAATGAGTTGTTAAAAACTGATATGATCACCAACAATGATCTTGTAACTAGTTAAAGTTAGAAAGTGGTATGTTTATTCACCTGCAGGCAGAACGGGAGTCATCTCCAAAAGGCTGTACAAGGTGCCATACAAAGTTCTTTGCCCTCTATTTATTTCCCAAAATCTTACATACAATTCATGTGCATAACCCCAGGACCTCCCATCCCTGCTCTGTATTAAATGAGGCTATCAGTCCTCCATGTGTGTGCAATTCTTCTCTTGAATTGGGTCAGTGGTCTCAAATTGGATCAGTGGTCTCAAAGGATGAAGTCAGGAGAGTCTTCATCAGGTCTCTGTGACCCTCTGGCATGATTCAAGGTCCCCTGCTTTGTGATTGATTGATACAAAGACCAGGTTCTGATCATTTGTCCACTGTATTCAATCTGTTCTTCTAACGGTTCACTTACTCCACTTCCTTCTATAAACAAGCTCATAATAGCAAACAATACAACAATTAGCTCTAGTTTAGGCATCTAATAACCATTAACCTATCATTTGCTTATCTAACTTACACCCTGATCCATATAAATTGCTTCTAACCCTTGGCTAAAATCTTATCTCTTTAAAATCATGATTCAGTGCCCCCCAAATGTTGGGGTGCCCGCTGAATGTCGAGGTGTCTCTGCACAGCCCCCCCCCCAGGCTGCCAAGGGTCATCTGTGTCCACGTCCACCAGGAGAACACGACGGTGGCCGTCATCTTCTCCCAGCCTCTTAGGCTGAGTGGGGACACATGGGAATCCCTAAAATTACCTGGGTATACCCAAATTCATCTTGGTACCCCCCAAAAATCACCTGGATACACCTGAGTACACCCCACGTTCACCTAGGTCCCCCCCAAATTACCTGGATACATCTGGGTACTCCCCCAAATCACCTGGGTCTCCCCACAAAAGTCACCCGGATACCCCACAGAAGTCACTTGGATTTTTGGGAATCCCAAAAATCACCTGGGTACCCCAAAAATCGCCTGGGTCCCCTCTAAATTTTCTTGGGAACCCCAAAAATCACCTGATTCCCCCCCCAAAATCACCTGGATTCCGTCTTAAAATTTCCTGGGTACCCCTAAAACTACTTGGGTACCCGCAAAACCACCTGGGTCCTCCCAAAAAATCACATAGGTACACCTGGGTACCCCAAAAAATTCTTGGGCCCCTGCCCAAACTGGTGGTCATGAGACTCCACTGCTTTGACTAGGTAGACACAGTGTCCCATTTATCCCATTGACTTGAATGGGTAGACCTGGTGTCCTGTTTACCCCCATTTACCCCCAGTAACCCTTCCCAGTGCTCCCAGCAATTCCCTGGAGCTCCCAGTAACCCCAGTGCCCCCCTTTATTCACTCCCAGTGTTCCCACCAACCCCACCTCTCAGTGCTCCCAGTTTGCTCCATTTCCCCCATTCCTCCCTCCAGTTTCCCCCATTCCCCCCCAGTGCTTCCGGTTCCTCTCCCAGAGCTTCCCCTTAGCCCTTCCAAGTACTTCCAGTCTAACCAGTGTAAGTAATAAAGAGCTTGACTCGGCCAATATATCAAGCAGCAATCAATTGATTAATTCTTTAATACAAAATGGTAAAGTGTGAGCAAAACAGTGGGGGTCTCCCCTCCAACTGCACACAGACTGCTGATTCCTGCTTGTATTTATTGAGAATCTTCATAAGCATTTCTCAGCAGTTTTTTTTTTTTTTTTCTAGTGTCCTCCTAGTTTCTATTTGTGAAATCCAATTTCTATACCCCATTGTGACCAAGTGAAGTGATGTCCAGCTTCCCTTCTTCAGAAACAAACACCAGTGATCATGAGGTTCAGCTTTCCTTCTTCAGGACCATAAATCAGTGGTGGTGACGTCCAGCTTCCAGATGGTGGTCTGTCTCCTTTTCCAGGATTGTCCAGCCTTCCTTCTCATGATCATCAATTTTTAGACTGTGATAAGCTCACTTCCTTCTTCTGTTCAGGTGATTACAATTCCTTCTATATATATGTATATATTCTAAAGGTGTAGTTCAAACCCTTTTATTACAAAGCAGCTTAAAGCTTACAATAATTTTATTTTCAAAGCTAATAATCATAATAATAATAATAATAATAGTAATAATACTTCTGCATTCTTCTATCCTACATGTTAAAAGCCTACAAAGCTCATACTAATTGAAAAAGCTTAAAACTTATATTGTGAAAACTTTTAGGCTCACATTGTTCACTTATAAGCAAGCAAAATATTAGTCAAAAAGCCTTGTACCATGCTTTTTCCATTTGTTAATTAAAACTGGTTTTTTATAATTGTCCTATGGCCTTTTTCCACACATTTCAAAACCTCAGCTACGAAGGCCATCTTTTTCTACCTGACATGAGACACAACCCCACATTTCACACCAGTAACCCTTCCCAATCCAGCCCTGTTAATGGGTAGACCTGGTGTCAGTTTGTCCCCATTGACTTTAATTGGGTAGACCTGGTGTCCTTTTCCATTCACTGCTTTCAGTGGGTAGACCTGATGTCCTTTCTCTTCCATTCATTTCAATGGGTAGCTCTGATGTCAAAAAAAACCCCATTCATTTCAGTGGGTAGACAGGATGTCCCAAATATTTTGGGGTTAAACCTACCAATTTCGGGGTTGGAAAGTCCCAGTTTTTGGTGGGAAAATGCCCCACATTTTGTTCTTTTTCCCCCACAGGTAAGCCTGGGGTGCCCAGAGCTGAGGGCAATGCTGGACAGCTCTGCCCTGGCCAGGCCCTGGCACTCGGAGGAGGGGTGGCCATGCCCTGGCCACACCAGGGTATCCTCAGCCCTGAAGGCAGGAGGGCAGGGCCAGCGTGGACGTGGCTTGAGGGGAGTGGGCATGGCCACCACACACCTGGCAGACCTTGACAGGTGACATCAGCTCTGTCACCTCCCTGCCCTGCCCAGCAACCGCCCTGCAAACCTGGAGGTCACCTGGGAGCCTGACTCCGTCCCTCGCCAGGTGATGCTGCAACCTGGTGAGGCCATGGCCTTTCTGATCCCGCCCACTTCTAACCACGCCTTTTCCTCACCTGGCAAAGCCCTTTTCTCACCTGGCCATGCACTTTTCACTCCCAGGTGAGGCTGAGGCTTGGTGGCAGGAGCCAATCGTGGAGTGAGAGCTGTTCTGGGTGATCTATGTCCCTTTTCTCAAGCCATGCCCCCTTGCTTAAGCCGCATCCACATTGAGCTGCCTATCATCCCTATGTGGGCTAAGCCATGCCCCCTTCCAGCAAGCCCCACACCATTGGTTTAAGCCACACCCCCTGGCTAAAGCAACACCCCTTTAATTAAGCCACACCCACCCATGGCTGCCATTTATCTTATGTAGTTTAGCTACGCCCACCAATGCCTTATGTTGTGAAGCCCCGCCCCTCTCTGCCCAAGCCACGCCCCTATCTCAGCAGTTGGCCCCGCCCCCAGGCTGGTGCTGGGCGTGGCTGAGGCTCAGGTGTCTTAAAATCGGGGTTTGGAATGCAGATATGGTGTGGGTTTTTCTTGTTGGTTGTAGTTCTCCATCCTGGTTTATTTGCATTAAAACCCTACAGACTGGCTGGCTTAGCTTGAACACCTGCACAGATGGAGAGATGGCCTCCCACCCTCCCCTCTGTGTAGCTGAGATGGGCAGAAGGAGAGAACAATTTCTCTTTCTGCTGTGAAATCCAGCAGGAAGCTGACAGGGTTACCCCAGAGCTGCAGAGAAGGCTCTGTGGGATGAGCACATGACGTTCTTGAAGCTGTGTGCTCACCCCGAGGCCTGCACAGAGGGGCTTGGTCTGGGTGCCTCAGCCTGTTTGGCGCTGCCTCTTGCACCATTCTGGCCGTGCTGGCACAGCACTCACTGCTTGCCCAGCGTCCCTGTCACCTGCACTGTCCCTGTTCCTGACCTCTACATGCTGGCAGGAGCAGTGCCCATGCAATGGGATGGAGTGAGACTTGGAAAGAATCCTCTGCAGTTGCCATGAGTTTGAACAGATGTACAACCTCTGCCGTGCCTGGCAAGTGTTTCCTGGCAGCCCGCAGTGCAGCCTGCAATCCCTGGGAGTTCACAGGGTGCACTCTGCACTCCAGCACCCATTAATGCATGCAGGGAGTGAAGTGCTTTTCCTGGCATTCCTGCCTAAAATTGGATGGGTTTGAGATTCAATGTTCAGCTTAGGCAAGTTTTGTCCTCATCATGGAAGTGCAGTTATGTGCACTAAGGAAACCTTCTTAGTGCTACACTCTCCATTCCCTGCTTTCCAGCCACAATGTCCACAGCCTCTTTCTGCAACATCCTCCCCTAAATTTCCTTCTGCTGCCCCAACTGCAGGAAGGGCTTCAAGCACAACTCCACCCTTGTCAGGCACCAGCGCATCCACACTGGGGAGAGGCCCTACGAGTGTCCCCAGTGTGGGAAGGGCTTTTCCAGGAGCTCTCACTTGACCAGACACCAACAGAGGCACCAGTAAGGGAAGCCCTGCGAGTTTCCCGACTGCAGGAAGAGCTTCGTGCTCTGCTCCAACTCCATCCCCCATCAGAGGACCCACATTGGGCAGAGCCCTGGTGACCCACATCCCAGTGATTCAGGTTGGGAAGACACCTGGCTGGTGGTCTCCATGTCCTCCTGGCTCCCCATAGACACCTGGAAGAATCTGGACAGGAACATCCATCAAGACTCTGATCACACTGGAAATTCATTGGAAAGGCTATTTGTTGATGTTACAGCTCAAAAAATCTCATCTTCTCTTCCAGTTTTTTCTTCATGTGGCATCAAGCAATGCTGGTGATCTTGAAGATCTTTTCCCCACCTGAAAAATTACCATGTTTATCCCTTCAAAACACCCACAACTGGGGTAAAAATAAAGTAATGAAGCAA